>APFE030823781.1:128531-149364 GCA_000404065.3 Pinus taeda | reverse complement strand
ATGTCTTTCCATGTTCGACTCCAGAACATCTTTCACATGGATCGACTTGTACTCTGAGTGAAGATTGAACAAGTTTTGAAGACCCTGGATCTAGTTTCATCCATCCGAGCTGCGATATATTCAGGGATATAAAGACATCAAATGTACATCATTGCCGAACAGATGATCATCCAAATCAAAGGATGATGACTCCGTTCGAATCATCAGTCTGCTACACAGATGGTTGTCTATCCTATGTACATGAAAATGAATTTATAGAGCTGAGCATGAGAATTCCTGCCTCAGCTGGATCATGAAAAATATTATGAAGATAATGTATTGTATTATATCTTATTACAGGTTGCCTTCTAGCTCGAAAAAACTTCGGATCCTCATGATAAAGCATTTCACCCGACATCAAAATATTAACGACCTCATGCTTTAGGGGGCAACTGTTATAGACATTTTTGGGCACTGCAACCCCGATCATAAATGTCCATAAACCAAGGGCTCATAAGACCCTAAAAGTGTTTCTTCACACCCTAAAAGAACAAGGTCAGCTGATTACATCATCTCCTAGAGAAAATTCTCCATAGAAAACTGCTCAGAACTGGTCAAAACTGGACCATACAGAATGCTCAGTGCAGAAGGTGCGATGCATCTCACCTGCTCAATGTAAAGGGTGCGATGCATACTGGAAATCCCTTCTATAGGGTGTGATGGGAAAGAATGGACAAATGGAAGAAACAGTTTGCGAGGTGGAGGATCATGGAATCTTCCAGAAACTTCTCCTCTGACACTTGCCTCTTTGAATTCGCCCAGGGATGAGTAAGAGATCATCAATATCCAAGTGGAATCAAGAACTATCAGAGAGAGGGCACTAATCAAAATCCCAGAAGTTAACTCACCCCCCTACAATCATCTATATATGGATCCCTCATCATAGAGATCCAGAGGCTGGAATCTTGTATCTTGTAAGGAAGTGTTGTTGGTTTCCTGGTGCAACATCATAGTGTTGGGTGATCTAAGCGTTACATGAGGTGAAGAAGGGATTTCATGTTGGAGGATGATGCTGGGTCCAGACAATTGGTTGTAATCCTCTTTGCTATTCTTGATATTAATAAAGCTATTCAAGTTTTCCTCCACATTCTTGTATGTTTGATGATATATGCGTTTGTGTGGTCAATACATATCTAGTCCTATATTGCTTATGATTGTAGATCTCTGTTCTTCGATAGTATTATGCTGCTATGATTCCACAGGTTCTCTTTGAAGCTGGGTAGACGAAGAAGAAGTGGCAAAGATCTATCAGAAGGAGAGGAACCAAGCAAGGAACCAAGCGCAAGACTGAGGTTGGTGTCCTTTGTTCCCATCTTATCTACTTCTCATAAAGGAAAGCGAAAGTAGTTTTAGTTTGTTTGTTTCTAAGATACCTACCAATCTTAGTGGGACTAGCAGCTCCGAGTGGACACTATATTTCCCGATAACAATAATGCAGGCAGTAGGAATGGTGGGAAGATTTCAATCTACGCCTAAACAATCCCATTTGTTAGTTGTAAAAAGAATTCTTAGATATCTGAAAGGAACTCTTGATTTCAGTCTTTGGTACCCTAAGAGCTCAACACTGAGTGTAACTGTATACACCGATGCTGATTGGGTCGGAAGTGTAGATGATCGAAAAAGTACTAGTGGAAATGCATTCTTCCTAGGACACTGTTTAATATCTTGGTTCAACAAAAAATAGACATCCATATAATTATCCACAGCTGAAGCTAATTATATAGTTGCAACAGACTATTTTACTCAAATACTATGGATGAAGGAAGCTCTAAAAGATGTCAACATAGGTACAGATCAACCAATTACCATCTATTGTGATAACACAAGTGCTATCGGTCTCAACAAAAATCCATTGATGCACTCAAAGACCAAACATATACCAATCAAGTATCATTTCCTTCGTGAACAAGTAGCTGAACAAAACATCATCTTGGAATATATCAATACTAAGGAGCAAATAGTTGATATTTTCACAAAACCTCTTCCTCGAGAAGCATTTGAACATCTTCGTCAAAATATGGGGGTTATTTCTTTAGAATCACTCAAGTTCACTCATAAAGATGTTGTAGGACAGGGGGAGCAATTCTACAGGGGGAGTAGTTCAATAGGGGGAGTCCATATGCATTCCTTTGCCATTGATTTCAAAGGGGGAGAGAAGAAGAATATTTCCATCAATAACAAAGGGGGAGATTGTTGACATAGATTGTCATTGATGTCAATATGACAATATTAGAGGAGCCAAGAGGAGCAAACAGAGCCATCAGAGGACCAAATAGATCTATTGTAGGAGCCAAGAGGAGCAAACAAAGCCATCAAAAGAGCAAACAGAGCTATCGGAGCCATCGGAGGAAGTAGACAGAGCTATTGGAGCAAGAATGCCAAAGAATACACTATCAGGAGCAATATATGCCACAAAAGGGTTATATGCATGCATTAACACTATCGAAGGCCAAAACTCATTTAAATATATGCATTAACACTATCGGAATCCAAAACGTACATATATAGGAAAATACACTATCGGAGGTGGAAATCATAGGTGTATTGGAAATTATTATAGGCGGAAGTTTTAATGCTATCGGGTCCGTAGAACCCATATAGCATCACCCCTGTGTATTTACTTGTTTATTGCCAAATTCCATTTACACAAAGAAATCATGCTAAACACTTAGTAGATTCAAGAAAGTGGACTTGAAATTTTATGCATAGGAGTTTGAGCCATATCAGGTCCAGCACATATTATTGCATCGCTATAAGTGAGTGGTCTACGTTAAGGTCTAGACCTGAACCTTTGCGATTTGTGATTTCTGACATATATCGCATCAGCACTTCAGGAGTGGGAGTTATAAAGTGTTAAGCGGCCCATTGCAACCACCGATAACGATTAGCGATATCGCATCGGACCTCCACCAAGGGCAAGCGCCGGTTGCAATGAATGTTTTGGACCCGATGCAACATTACAATTGACTTAATGCTATATCATGTCTGCCATGTCGGAAGTGACCATTGCAAGTTATAAAGGGATGGCGCGATATGTTGCGATTTCCGATTGTGATTACACTGCCGACCTGATGCAGGCATAGATGAGGGTGCAATAAAATTGAAGTTCGCCCATTTAGCATTTTGGTCGTTCTTTTTCTTATGTTCCCATGTATTACATTTGTGACCATAAAAAGGTGAGCCCGCATTACTTGAGCATCCGACCCTCCACCGTTGATCATCCCTTTGTAGATCCAACAGTCTAAATATATTTCGGCTGGACATATAGCTCGAGGAATACCCACCCAAAAAAGTGGTATCCTCTTCCTTCTTGCTGCTACGTGTCGCCTGCCGAGTGGAATTGGAAGCCATCTGCTTAATACCAGTTCCCACTTAAGGCCCTTCCGAAATACCACTTGTGGTATAAGAATAATTGCATTGCGCGGGGTTTTTTTGGCCAAAAGGCTTATGATAGTAGCTCTGATAGTTCAAGAGGCCTGAACAAAAGCCAATTGCGATTGTGATTGGGACTTGGCATGTCTATTAAACAATACAGTCTCTGTGTATGCCTATTATCATTGAAAAAGGGGGGATCTATTATGTACAGTTTTTTAACATACAACGACCGAAAGCCAGGAAGCCGAATGGAAAGCCAGCGCAGAGGAAACTGAAAAGCCAAATTCATGAAGAAGAGGGAAGCCAAAGGACAAGCCAATGGAGAGGAAGCTGAATTGAGCATTGAAGAAGCTAAAGAGTTAGTGGGAACCGGAAACAAACAGTCAGAGGCATCAGGAATACAAAAACGGGAAAAAACAAGGAAGTGTGTGCGAATGATCAGTGTAAGAGGAAGCCAAAGTTCAGGTAGAGGTAGCAAAAGTAGCAGAGTCAGGAGAAGCAGGAGAACAAGAGTGAAGTAGAAGCTCAGCAGGTTTGGGAGCAGAGAACAATAGAAAAACAGTTTATACCAGCTTAGGGTTGGAGCCCACAGGGTTGGAACCTTAGAACTAAAAGGATTGGAATCCTTGGGAATTGGTGCTCCTAAGTGCAGAACTATTGCCTTGGCAAAATAGAGTTGGTGCTCTAGAGGTTGGAGCCTCACAAAAGTCCAAGTTGGTGCTTGGCAATTGATTGCAACTATTTTTATATTGTATCTATTTCATTGCACTGTTTGTGTTAATAAAAGCATTTATTCTAGCTATCTATTTTTGTGTTCCATATATACTTCTTTTGGTGATAAAAAGAAAAATAGTAAGAAATACTGATTCACCCCCCCTCTCAGTATTTTCAACACGAACCTCTTCCATTTTTTAGGATGATATTTAGTAAAAGCAAGGGCCTTGGTCTCAAAATATTCCATGAACAATTTTGCAACAATGTGGGAGAGGGGGGATCCCATCGCAACACCACAAATTTGTTCATAGAACTCACCCTGAAAGCCAAATTAGTTGGCCTATGCCTTACCTCTACTTTCTTTAGCTTTCAGGGTGAATTCTATGAACAAACTTGTGGTGTTGCGATGGGCTCCCCCCTCTCCCCCATTGTCACAAACTTGTTCATGGAAGATTTTGAGACCTATATTCTCTCTCAAAGCGACAGTACTAACAATTTTATCTTCAAAAAATGAAAGGAAGACAAAGACAACACTTTGCGATTTCAAATTCAAAAAACAAAAGGAAGACTAAGACGATACTTTGCGATTTTGAATTCAAAAAAACAAAAGGAACACTACTTTGCGATTTTGAATTCAAAAAATGAAAGGAAGGCTAAGATGACACTTTGCGATTTCGAATTTAAAAAACAAAAGGAAGGCTAAGACGACACTTTCAACTTCAATTTGAAAACTGTTTTCGACACTTGAAATACTATTAATTCAAATCAAATACAAGAGTAACAGTGTAATTGACCATCAAAAAGAGTAGGATTCTTTTCTTTTGACTGAAAACGACACTTGCGACACTTCCAAATCAAGAGACGACAATTCGATTAGGCTACTATTTGTAAAGGAGAACTGTAAATGGCGAAAATACATAAAAACATTCACAATTCTTTGTACAATGGAGGCTGAATAATGCAAAGGAAGGGAGTTTCAACAGTGGTATACTAATCACAGACAGCAAAACTCCTGAATAAAGTTGAACAAAGTGAAGAAAAAACCAAAATCTGGAGGCAGAAATAGTCTTATATGATCATCGCACCTGTAACACAAGGAAACAGGGATGCATCTCACCTACTGCACACGGGAGGTGCGATGCATCCAAACTGTCAAAAGGAGATAGTGTGATGGTCTAGGGACAAGACTTTAACTTGGTTTTTGGTCACATTTTGCAGCTTAGTTCAAGGATTTAGGCTAAGCTAATGATAGTCAGTAAATACAAATCATAGGGGCTAATCTAATGAGGTTACTTGAGCCACCACTAGGGCAATTAGGATGTTTGCAAATTAATTGTTTAGTTTATAAAAAAAACCCGCAGATGGACTGAAGCAACATTGATCTACTTTGCACTTGCATAGCAAATGCAGTTCGAAGGCTAGCTGGCTTAACTTCAGGCTCCGTTTGTAGTTTATAAAGCAAACAAATATAAACAAGCAAACAAGCTATTCTATCCCCAGTGGAGTCGCCATTTTTTTATCGGGAAATCTAGTGTCCATTCAGAGTTGCTAGTCCCACTAAGATGGGTAGCTATATTAGAAACAAACAAACTAAAGTTACTATGTTTTCCTTTATGAGAAGTAGATGAGAGAGACGCAGAGAGTACCAACCTCAGTCTTTCGCTTGGCTCCTTGCTTGTTTCCTCTCCCCTTTGACAGATCTTTGTTGCTCCTTCCTCACTTGTCCCGCTTCAAGAACACCTGTAAAGTCAAAGCAGCATAATACCATCAAAGCATAGAGATCTACATTCATAAGCAATATAGGATTAGATATATATTGACCACACAAATGCATATATCAACTCAGACATACAAGAATGTGGAGGAAAACTCAAATAGCTTTATTGATAGAAAGAGTAGAAGAGAGGATTACAACCCATTGATCTAACCTAGCGTCATCCTCCCAGCATGAAAGCCCTTCTTCACCTCATGAAAAGCTTATATCACCCAACACTATGATGTTCCACAAAGAAACCAACAACACTTCCTTACAAAATACAAGATTCGAGCCCCCTTGGATCTTTGGGATGAGGGATCCATATATAGATGTTTGCAGGTGGGTGAGTCAGCTTCTGGGATTTTGATTAGTGTCCTCTCTCTGATAGTTCTTGGTTCCACTGGGAGATTCATGATCTCTTACTCATCCCTAGGCAAATTCAGAGAGGCAAGTGTCAAATGGGCAGTTTCTAAAAGATTCTCTAGGTTTCCACCTAGCCAACTGCTTCTAGCATTTGTTTTCTCTCACTCATCACACCCCACAGAAGGGCTTTTCAATATGCATCGCACTTTTTGCATGTGGTAGGTGAGATGCATCGCACCCTTAGCACTGAGCAGTCTGTATGGTCTAGTTTTGACCAGTTCTGAGAAGTTTTTCATGGAGAACTTCTGGGAGATGATGTAATCAGCTGACCTTGCTCCTTTAGGGTATGAAACAACACTTTTAGGGACTTAGAAGCCCTTAGTTTATGGACATATGTGATTGGGTTTGTAGTGCCCAAATATGTCTATAACGAAGTCCCAAGTGAACAAGGGGATACCAGTCTCCTTGAGGACCATCTGGGAACATAGATGTACAACATAACCTTTGATGATTCACAACACAGAGTTGTACAAGCATATAGAATGCACACCTCGGATAAGCATGCATCACCTGCACACTTAGAAGAACAGGTGATTTTGTTAGGTGTATGGAGACATACAGTTTCCTTGGAAGATGCTACAAAGGCTTATGCTAAAGCTACCAGCTTGAGTGTTAGGTTCTTGATAGCAAAAAATGAGCACATCACTATGGAATTGCAAGCAGCCATGCAAAGAGAGGAATAATAAATAGGATCCGCCAGAGCAGAGATGAAGATGGCCATACTTGTTGAAGTATCGGCTCTTGAGACAGTCATTCGGAGACTGTATGATAGGTTCATCACTGTGCACAAGGTAGTTGTCCACCTACAAGATCATCAGCAGCGCTGCACCAAGATAGCGCAAAAACTCACAAACATACACACCACAGTTGATCATGTACAAACATGGACAATGAACTATAAGGGAGCCCCGATTCACTTGCACAAAATGATGAAGCCACAGGTGGAGTTGGATAAAGCATGCATCTGGAGTCAGATCTAGAACTATGAGGAACTCTCGTCGCTCATCATTAGTATCAAGGCTTCGTATGCACAATTGTACAAGAGTATGGATGTCATAGTGAAGAAGTATATCACATCATCAATTAATACGCTCACCGAGTCCAAAGAGAAGAACCAAGTCAGACTGGAGCTCGATGCATACTTTGATCAGTTGATACTCACGACCACCAAAGTAAATTTTCAAGCCAGCGCAGATAACATACGGATGTACATCGCCAATTTTTCCATGCTCAAGGCTAAGTTGCACATGTTACAGGATACAGTTGGACTGAGGTTCCAAATTAGTATACCTGGAAGAAATGGAAGAAAGAGTTTATTTCCAGAAGGACTTTATCAAAGAGTACACGGACACCATTTCACACTATCAAGCATGGTATTAGTTCATCACCGAGGATCACAGAGAGAAGCTTAATGAGCTGGTCATTCTGCTATCGTCTGAGTCTTAGTGTTGTCTTGTCTGGCTGACTCAAGCCAATTTTGTCCCACATGGGTATATGTGGAAAATGTATCATGTTTGTAAACATGATGTAAAGTGAAATTCCAAGTTTCATTAGTGGAATACAAAGAGTCATATGTAATGTAAAGAGTCAGAAGGGTAGTCCAAAGGGGAATGTAAAGGATCACCCCACCCTTTGTTATAAATAAAACCTCATAACTCATAAAACGTGCTTTTGGGAGCCAAGCTTTTGCTAGTCATTACTTAGAGAGGGCTTGGAGAGTATTGTGACAAGCATTGGCTTCTCCACAATGTAGAGAGAGCACATCTCTTTGAAGGAGTAGGCGATTTTGATTGTAACGTTCCACTATTGGGGCTAGTGGTTGTCATGGTTATATGTATGGATGGAATTTTCACTTTATATAATATAACAGAGCCAACATATTTCATGCATATGTTTTTATTGTAGTTTGACTATTCTGGTTACTTTAGCAATGTATGTAGTTTTACTTATGCATTGATGTATGGACTATTCCATATGTGATTGTATGAATCTTTTGAAGCATGTTGTTGTTTTAACTTATCACTTTGGATTGTCGACTATTCTTCTTTCCAGTTTGTGATGTCATTCAGCTCGTGTGTTCCTTTTAGTACGTGTACTATTACAGGCTTCTAAGGGGAACACTTATTTTCCCCCTCCGTGTGTTAGAACCTCCCCATTCATCTCTCTAGAGTCACTGCAAGGTCGCACACTTGCTTCCGACAAGGATAGCTTGCTTACCTCTACACGCTATCAAAGTCAAGGCATAACTTTACTACCCACTGCTGGGACTCCTACTCCAAATGGTATGAGGTCTAGTTGGGACTTCTTACCGGGGAGATCCCCTAACATGTTGGCAGGTCTAGCACTGTCAACATTTCTAGCACTAGAAGGAGGGCCATATGACAAGTTGAGCTCTTGAAATTTGTTTTGAATCTTCACGCATCTATCATGTTTTATGTTACTCTTTGTCCTCTGAGATGTTTGTCTTATGGAGATGAATCTGAAATCCAGTAGGAGTTATGGAATCTCTTGTCATGGAACACATATGCAGGTGAAGGCATAACAACTTGGGATAGGCATAGTCTTTCTTTTTCCAATCTATGTGAACACATTGAATCCCATGAGGATTATATGGTTTCCATGTTGTTCACATTCACACTTCATGGGCATCCATTGGAATGGCTTAACACATCGCCCGAAAGATCTATTCACTCATTGGGTCACATTGTTTTAGAGTTATGTCATGCTTTCCATAACTTTTACCATCAAGAACTTAATAAAAAAAATCTTCGACTACAGAAAGATCCTGATGAATTTGTGGTGAAATTATCGTATCATTTTTGTATCTCTCATTTCAATTCCCAGACGATGAAATTGATTAGGATTTTCTCAAATGAAGGTTTCAGTATCTTCTTCACATATCTGAGAATCCGCATATCTTAGAATCATTTGAACCTACCCTAGCATACCTCGGTGTTAGATCTACAGAATCCAAAGTAGACATGGTCACTGTCACAAGTGATTTTCCATCCTCATCTGATCAAACATCTTTGGCTCTGTAGTGTGAGGCGGGAGAAGGTGCGCATCCATCTATTAAACTATCACACCCTCCCACCCCACTTGTTCTTGATCTTTGCGCAAATTTGGCTGACAATTCTATTGGTTGTCACATGGGTTTATTTCCTCAACCTTCGTTCCCGCGTTCAGTTGTTCATCTGGATTGTACTATGTTGTGTTCTCCCATTTTGGACTCCACACTTGTTGTTCACAAGGGTCAAGTTGTCGACGGGGTTAGTGTTGAGAGTCCAACCTACGCTATCATTCATAATGAGTATGTGTGGGAATCTGAAGAAGAACCCGCAGGAAGGATGACCTCCTTCTGTTTGCCTCATCCACTTTTCAGTAACATCTTTGGTGATTCTTCCATTGTTAATTTCCCATGTTAGAACACATTCCCAGATGCATATACTTTTGATCATTCACAAAATACACCGTATGTTAGTCTGTCATTACATAGCGGAGAGGACACATCTATGTTTGCAAATACAAAATTTTTCATCTGTCATTTCTGAAAATGCATAGGGTGAACATTCTCACTTCTCATCAACGCCTCTGTACGATTCATCAGACCATGAGGATGTCGATGAACACATCAAATTTTCTAATCGTGGTTTTCATTAGCTCTTTTCTCCTTCATTTGATCACGATGATGATCCATTCACTATTGATCTTTCTAAACCACCTGTCTTCGATGATATACCTGTTGATGAAGTGAAAACCCCACCAACCGTCGAGGCACTTCAACCCGAGCTGATTCTTATGTTAGGCCCTCACTGTATTGAGGTCGATTCCACTCCATATCATAAATATGTTGAAACACCCAAGGCTCCTCATCACTCACCTGCTTACGCTGAAGATCAATCTTCTTCATAGAATTCACATCCTCCACTTGAATCACATGATCCCATCGATCATGCATTGGAGGAATCATACACAATGAGCACTCTTGCTAAGCGTAAGATATATTTCTTTCTCATGTTTGCTTGTTTGTCATGATCAACATAGTGTACATGTTTGTCATTTGCACGTAGTGTGAAGTATGACCATGATACGCCCGAAACATTCTTGTGTTATGCCTTTATTCTTTTTTTTTTCTTCTGTGGATATTTTTAAACTTGGAGAGTGTTGGTATTCATTGTTATATCTTTCATGTTTTAGGTTTACACGTTTATCATTCTTATAAACCATGCCTTCACCAACATGGGTCAACCAATGCACTTATGGTTGCATTGGAAATATCACTTCATGTGAGCCAGCCCATGCATTGTTTAGCTTAGGGGTAGGAGTAGTGTTTCATTTCTTGTTTTTCTTGGTTTGCATGCTTGCTTTGTTTGATTTTTTTGTGTTTCTTGTTTACTTACTTTGTTTTCTTGCTTTTATTTCATTTTCTTTAGTCCTTTGATTTCTGCTTGTTTGCTTGTTTTTCACCTAGAGGTTAGTTTCACATGAAACTGTGTGTGGCTCTCGAGGTCAGCAAGGTAAAGTACAAGAGGACTTGTACTACTATCAACACTTGGTTATCCATTGTCCTCTTTATTTATGAAAGAAATTTTTGTCTTCAGTCAATGATACCCTGTGTTGGGGACTTCGTTTAATTTTGAACAATTTTGACTAGTTTCGACTGACCGAAGGACGGGAAAGAGACAGATGGCAGAAATGGTTGGGTGGCAGAACAAAAAATTGTGGAGGAGTGGTGGCAAGGTGTCAGTGGAAGGCAAAGGTAGCCAAGGGGACAAGAAGGTGTAGAAGCAGCCAAGAGAGAAAACAACCGAGCGAGAATTGGCAGTCTAGGCAGCCGGGAAGGATACAAAAGGGGAAGACCAAAGAGGGAAAAGGTTGTTGTTGAACCTACCTAAGGACGAAGAAGTTAGTTGCAGAAGAGATACATAGTTGTAGAGGCTGAATGAGAGAGTGTTGGGATCCGAGGGACTTGGTTGTGGAACTTATTTGAACCCGAGCGATTGAGCCAGGTATTTTATGTAATGCTTATGGTGAATGCCGGATTATAATGTAACTTGTTATGTTAAGTTTAATATGAGACAAAGTTGATGGTTTTCGTGACTTCTAATGTATTTAGCATCGTGTTTATTGGGTCCATTAAAATTTTAAATAGTCTATCTGTTTCACGTAAATGGTAATTCATAGATTCATGTAAGGCTGCTATTATTTTTGTGTTCTTTATAATGGATCTATGTGTATGATTTAAGGATATTGTTATCTTTGCTTCGTGTATAATGGATATATATGTGTATGATTTCCTATGCCTGGTTGATATTCCCTCGACCCCATGCTGAACCCTTCTCCCTTTTGGTCGCGGCGCGCCTCAGGTGAGACTCCTTACCCTTCAGGGAAGGGTGAAAATGTCAGCATTGTCCTAGACTACAACGAATCATTGTTGGCCTCCTGTGCCTGACCCAGGGCCTCTTCCCTGATGACTCTTTCGAGCCAACACCTTGATGTAAAACACAATTTGTTCAAGTGAGTTTTGGTGAAAACACAACACTTTCACTTGAACTAGTACCACCTACTTTAATCAATTCTTTTGTGTTTACCCTTGTCAACTCAGTCAAGTAGAGTAAGGTGAGGGGGAAACCTTAACAAGTAGTGTCATAGGTATATGTAAAATACTTCTTTGAAGGGACAACCTCTTCCTCTCTCAATAAGTCAAGATCCATCTTCTGCCTCTAAAATAAATAAGTGCATATGCATAGTCCCTTGAAAAAAAATGGAAAAATTAATAAGGTGAGAGAAGAGAACAGCTTCCTGTGTAGAGTGGTGATGTAAGTAACTCCACCAGGGTGCTGACTAGGCTCACTGGCAATGGAGTGATGCTTATGTACCTGTGTAACTCCTTCAATGTACTATCTAGGCCTACTAGCAGTAGAGCAACACTAGAGATGAAACTAAGCCTTTGACATCTTTATTGCTTGTGTACCAATATACCCCTCATCCCCAATCAAAACAACTAACTTGACTTGGCTTGGAATGTGTGTTGACCGATCAAGAGAATGGTAAGCGACTATATCTTTAACTAAAGCTTAGTGTTGAAGCCATGACAATAGAAGAATCAAACAATACTTCCGGAGGAGTTAGACTCGCTTTTCATGAACAAGGTCCATACCAAGAGATTGAGTTCTACTAGTGTGTCGCCAATGTTGTAGCAGCTATAACCACCCTCCAAAATTTTTCCTTCACTTTGTTTTTGAGCCTTCCTCCTCGAAATAATCGTGGTTATCTTGCACTGATCAGGTACTTGTGCTTATTTGAGTTCATATGTCATTTCATAGCTTGTGTTTAACTCACGTATTTTGTCGGTTAACCACAAGCACACCCAACACTTGGTTCACATCTAGTAAATCAGTTGTCAGGAAAAACTGTGCAAATCTAGACATCAGCTTGTCTTCCTCTCCAGAAATGCACAGAGCAGCCCAGCAACTACCCTACACTAAAAAAGTGCGTAAAGTAGGTCAGGCAGCCTTGCTCTGGAAATTGCACAGAGCAGGCCAGCTGGCACTACTCTAGAAAACTGCACAGTTTCAGCTAGTTGTACTACCATCTAGAATTGTGCAGAAACTGGCCTAGCTACACTGCCATCCAGAAATGCATAGAATAGCCCAACCAGTTGCACTGTTATCTGGAATTGCGTAGAACTGGCCAGCTACACTGCCCTCCAGAAATGTGTAGAACTGGATAGCCGCACTGCCCTTTGGAAATGCACAGTGTAGTCTATCATCACTACTCTGGAAAATTGTGAAGAGCTAGCCAGTCAACCAAGGGCCATCAGGCCAAAAACAACACACAAGCTTTCCCCCACTAACTATCTGTTGCATGTGTCGGTAGGTTGTTTAGTTCCCTCCAGAATTGCATAATCCTTCCTTGCATGCCCAACATCTTTTCCCAGAAAAGAAAAAAGAAAAAAGCGAAAAAGCATCCTTAGACTTTAGGGATCTATTTTTAGCAACAGGAGTTACATGCAAAACCATTTTTAGAAGCTTCTCGCCAAGTGTTTCTTTTTCCTAGATTTGTGGCATGAGCGTCATAAACCCCAATTTCACCAAATATATTTAAACAACACCTCAAATCTCATTCTTCACATTCAATATTGGAGCTCTGGAATTCCCAAGGCATCTAGGAACCTTCGGCACAGTCGACGCAACTTTTCTGGGTAAGTTTTGCTTTTCATGCCTTTTGCCGCTTTTTCTGTCACTTTTTAGTTTTTGGTTTGTATGAGTGTTGTTTCCTTGATTTTATTGAACAACCATTGGTGTTTCATTGTATTTTAGCTTGTATAAGTGTTGTTTCAAGTTTTTTGTTACCTTTCCTTAGTGTCACTACGTAACAATGTTTCTGCACCCACAGTTTCCTTTCGATGACTTGCTTCTTGAGCTGCTTGGTTTTGTCGATTGATTGATTTATGAACTTGCTTGAATTGCATGCATGTTTATTTCACTCATATCTGCACCAGCTTTGAACATGCATTCAGTCCTTAGTGATTTTCAGTCGCCCGTTGACAAGTTTGAGCTACCTTGACCCGGACCTTTCCTTTCTTGGCTTGCACTGCGCATTTCTGGGATGGAAGGATTTCCCTTGCTCCCAGGAATTATGAATAACTTGTCTCCCACTGGCTTCCCAATCTATTCTCTATGCATTTTTGGGAGACAGTGCCCCAGTTGGCCCCCTGGGATTGCATAATGCACTTTCCCGAGCAGTAGTCATGCTGTCTGAAACTGTGCATTGCGTAGTTCCAGTCCTTAGCAGGCCAAGTTTCTATGCACATTTTTAGCAGACATTCATATCATTGGTAGCCTAGAATGTGCTCTTCCCAGTTCCAATTGTCAGTCTCCTAGCCTCTCCGAGACAAAACTACGCATTTTTCCCAAACAGCCAACTAGGTGTGTTACATGTTAGTCCTCAAGTTGATTTTGGTTTTCAATTGAAATTTTCTTGCCATGAGTGTTGCTTTGTCTGGAGGTATCACAGCTGTTCATTAGTCTCTCAGTAGTACAGGTACAATGGCTTCCAAGAGAGCAGGATCAAAAGACATAGTTGAGAGCAGAACTAGGGATGTGGTTGAATAGGGGTTAATGAGCTTGCCCGTGTATACAGACACACACCTGTTCATCGATAAGGATATCAGGATAACATGGAAAGACATCAACACCATCTTTTTAGGCAGCTTTGAGGAGAATCTGGAGGATAGACAGGTCTATGTGAACATCCATAAGTCAGGACTATACAAGGTTGCATGTAGGTTTCCTATGTTTCCTTACACAGATGTGATCCACTAGATTGTCTCACACTACTAGGAAATTTTAGTGGATTAAGGCTTGATTCCTTTAGGATAAAGCATTATCAGGAGATATATCATTTTCCATTCTTAGTGAGCAGGATGGATGTGCCATTATAGAATCCCAACAGTAGCACAAACACAAGAGATATCTTGAAGCATTGGGTAAAGGAGCCGACAAAGCTTAGGATCACACCCAACCAGATATACATAATGAAGACACTTAGGAAGGCATATCATTTTTTGGTCATATTTGCATGCTGCTTGTATGGTTGAGGGAGTACAAAAACCTTCCCGCATAGTTGGGTTGTTATGTTGGATCAACTGGAAAATGAAGGAAAACCATTCAACTGGTCTGACACGTTGGCTCTCCAGTTGAAAATGAATCTTTCTAATGCTCAGAGTCCACCTAAGGATCAACAAGAAAAGTTCTTCATGTTTTCATACTTTCTTGATGCAATCTGTGCTCGTCAAAAGTTTCCTAGCATGGGTTGGGCATGGACACCTTCAGGAATTTTTGTGAACATACATTGCAAGTTGCTTTCAAATTGCAGCTAATGAGGAGTAATTGCTAGAATATGTGACCATTTCATGTCCCACGTTGTAGTGGAGGCGTTGCTAAACATTGCAGATTGGAATGCCTCACCTCAGGGAACCTTCATCAGGATGTACAGTGCAGAGAAAGCTCTGCATGTGTTTCCGAGGTTCGCCATGGACAAGTTGGTCATGTAGGAGGTTGCATACCATATCTCGACAGGGTTGTCACTTGAATTGCACAGGAAGAAGAAGGCACCATGGCCCATACTTCCTGTATGAATTGGGTTGTATGTTATGCTCTTAACCTGCAAATGATACCCAAATACAGAATATGCGAAGAAAAGATACCCAGAACACATAATATGTGAAGAAAAGATACCCAGAACAAGGAATAGCAATGATTTTATTATTCAGAGAGTAATGTTCACTTGCCTCTTCGAGGGGGCAACCTCCAATAGAGCAGAGCTCGATTACAAAATAAGACACGATGCTCCTCGCAGGGAGTCTCTATCCTTTATATATGACTCATACATGCAATACCACAGGCCAATACCATGGTATTAATAATACCATCTATCTAATACTACGCCCCATATGCAACTAACTGTGGTTCCGTTATTAATTGCGGATTAACCACTTACAATTATTAATATGGGCTTTATTGACTCTTGACTATGACGTGATCCCATTACATAAATAAGGGGGTTAGGGTGGGACCCTAATAGTCATCATCCATTGTCGCGATCCTTACACTTCCAAGATCATCCATGCAGGTGGTGAGCTTGTTCAAATATGTAGAGATCGTGTCGCCCTTTTCACACTTGATCTGACAAATCTTGTCTTTCAGTTCCAGATTCCTTTGATCATTGCTATTTTGATATAGATCTTTCAATGTTTTGCACATTGAAAATGATGTCTCCTTCCCATGGAGACTCGAGACTATGTGATCTCGAACTCCCTCCAAAAGGATTCTCCTTGCTCTAGCCACACACTTTTTTCATTCTGCCAATTGAGTAGCATCAGACGGCTTGGGTACTTCTTGATCAATGAAGTCCTTTAGACTGTTATCTTCTAATACTGCCTCCAAGTGATCCTTCCAGGCTATATAATTCGAATTTCCATCAAGGGCATATTCGAGTCTTAAACCACTGAATGCTATCAGTGAAATAGCGATGTGATAAGAACTCAATTTCAATATTCAGAACCCAAACTTCAAACTTCTCCTTCTTGTATACTGTTCTTCCTTGATCAGCTTTTCTTTGAGACCATGTAGAAATTCCCACCTGTATATCACTTGATAATGCAATATACTAAAGAAAAATACGTGATCTACTTCTACAAACAATTATGCGGAAGCTTAATTTAATTGAGCAACATCAATAAGAACACATATGACTGATAACTAGGGGAAAGAAACTACCTAAAACCCCAAGATATAACTAGGGGAAAGCAACTACCTAAAACCCCAACTCTGTATTATCATACAAGTGGAAATCTTGTCCAAGTTACAAAAAGAATCAGCTCAAAAGCTTTCCTGTTCTCTCTATAATCAAAACAATGAAGCTCATAGACTCAATAGACAAGTATATATCCTCCTCAAGTCCTCCAAGCCCCTATTTCTTTGTGCAATTTTTCTTGGGGTCCAGTGAAGCCACATGTGTGAATTGGCCTCATCACACTCACTGAACAAGAAGAAGTAACAATGCAATTCTTTTGGATAGAAATCCTTCTGCATGCAAGGAATATTCACCAAGGAATATCCTAGCAACTAATAGTACATTGTCCCTCCATCTGATCTCAACTAGGTCTCTGTCTGAACTGACATGCATGAGTTATGTATGAGAGAATATTCAGTTATCTGAAGAGCAACATTTATATGCAAGCATGCATTAACTAATTGAACGAACTTAATTTAAACAAACTGTTTAAATCAATATAACTGGACTTGACACAATTAACTAAGCCAACTAATTAACACTCAAAATAGAACTCATCCTTATCTCTTTAACTGATGGATAAATTCCTCAATTAATGGAGAAACTATTGCATGTCCCCATATAGACTTCAAGTTTGATTTTCCTTAACTAATTAACTCAAGATAAATTAATTAATTAATTTAGAAACTACTGTTAATATGAAATTCGAATTTTACTTCCTATTATAGTTTAGGGATTGACTAAAATAGGAAGGTATCCTGAAATACTATTTATAGAAAAGCTATTTTTAGCACTTTCACTTTTCATCCATTGCAGCTAAGTTCAACATTGGATGCACCTGCTATTTATAGTAGTGTTATTTTTAGCATTCTCGTTGCTATCTTCAACAAAGTAGACGCGGAAGTGGTTCTGAAGGTGCATGTCCAACCATGGATTGACCAGGCCTTCGTCATTACAACAACGATTGAAGGCAAGCGCGTGCAAATGCAGGGTATGCAAGAGCAAATGCAGGGAAGCATTTCAGGTATCGCGGTCTCTGAACGACACATCCAGGAGATACAATAGGCAAACATTCAGTGCATTGTCGACCTTGCAACAGTCTGAGCAAAGTTGGGAGGTCTCCACACAAAGATCTCCTCACTGATAGAGTGACTTGAGGGTGAGTCACAATGTTTGTGTTGGGGGACTGTTGGGCACAGGATCCCCCAAGGCAAGTTTTTGGGCTTAAAGCCCAAGTTTTGACTAAGTCCTATGTAAAGACTTCGCAATTTGTGGGCGCGGAGCGCGAAGTTGTAATTGAGTCATAGGGTTGTCTACCCTTACTTTTGTAATGTAATATCAGCTTGAGAATTCTACTCATGGTTCGTGGACCATGGGATTGTATAAATAGAGCGAGGCTTTAAGTTGTAAAGAGACATCTAAGAATCGATGGATAAAAGAGAAGATAAAGCATTGAGTGTAAGTTGAAGTGTAAAGTCGAGTCTTTGGGTTGTAAAGTAGGAGAAGGCTTTGCAGTTAAGTGTGCAGAGGCCTAGTAGTCTACAACTGAGTGCGCAGACCCCTGTAGCTGAGTGCGCAGGGTGAGTCAAGTCTGTAACCTTCGGAGAAAATAATAAAGAGAAGCTTCTTATCATTCTGAGTGTCTTTTTTCTTGTTTTATGCATTGAAGGATATTGGGTATGAATTGCAAGTTTTTTGTTTATTTGTTGTGCGAACTTATATGAATGTGTTTAATAAACAAATATAAGATAAGTATCTGCTTACACAAAGTTAACTAACTGTTATAAGAAGATAAGTAAGATCCATAGTTTAACTTAGGGATAGAGCGTAGATTGCTACCTTAGCAACGCAAAATCACCTCAGCCCATGATTAAGGCTATGTGAAGGCAATTATAATAGAGCGCGAAAGCCTCATAGGATAGGAGAGTGTGCGAAGTCAATCCTAGTTGGACTAAGTCGACCCCTAGAACATCTCAAGGGTGTGGAAACTTGGTTCCAGCATCCCCCCATACTGCTTCAGGTGAGATCTTGGTCCGTGCTACGTGGGTTGTTGCTGAAAGGTCCAGCAGTACAAGGAATTTTTTGGCTAATTAACTCTGAACTTGGGTCATGCCCCATCAAGTCAACAATGGTCTAAAAAGCTTATAGGGTCGAAATCATGAGAGAAAAACACATTGGCCAAGATTTGGGGCAAACCCTAATCTTCATTTACAAGCATTGGCGCGACTACCTAACTGACAACATATGCCAGAAGGGGGTTGGCGCGACTGTTTCTTAGCATATCACGCTGATCGGCACGACTATTAGTGAATTAAGCATGCTAAGCGAGGATGATAAGAATTTTTCTTTTTTCAAAAGTTGGGACCAAACCTGCTACTATGAATTTCAAACCTAGAGCAATAAACAAAGGAAAACAAACCAAACTAAAGGGAAATGGCGAAACTAGAAAAGTTCACACAAAACCATGAAATTCTAAGCAAACAAATAGAAGGATTGGTTCCCCAATAGAGTCACCAATTTGTGCTGAAGTAAAATTATAAGTGCGGACACAAAAAATTCCTCTAGCCCGATAGTGGGTCTAGCCACTAACAAGACATTCTATGGAATATTTCCTTAAGTTAGAACCAATTAAGAGGGCCTACCTCTTAGTACTTTTATCCTGTTTGGTGATGACCTTTCTTGCTCGCTCCAACTATTTCCCATTTCCTTCTTCGAACACTTGAAACAAGTAAACAACAACAAACAACTATGATAATAAACAAATTGTAATTAAACCTACTTAACAATTCAAGAAACATTAAGCTATAAATCGGTGAAATGACACATTATGTAGGAAATCAATCGATAATTTCATATATATTGAATCAAGAGGAGATTACAACCATTGTCCTGACATTGTTGTTCTCCTCCGTTAAAATTAGGTTCCCATGCACTTCTGTTAGCATTCCATGATGGCCTCAACAATGATAGTTTTAAGGCTCTTCCCTTTAAGATTCACACTATACCAAATTCACACTTCTCCCTTACACATAGCTAGAGAGCTACAACTATGAATAGCTTGTTGTTTACTCGAAACTTAATTAGCACTAGCACACCAATATTAACACTGGCTTGTGCTTGGGAAAAAGGGAGGTTTATATATCATGAATGGATGGGAGATGGTTCCTCTTCTCATGGGGGAAGGTCTTATTTCTTGATGTAGTTCCATCCTTGTAGGGGAAAGGAGCCGAAACTGACATCCTCGACTCCATTCGGCTCAACCATTTACCAGACTTCCGTTACGAAGCTTCTAGAGCTAGAAGCTTTGGATCCTTATTCAAAAAACTTTCCAAAATAGGATTGGCATGACTGAAATAAAGTTCATTCACTCTGGTTGGCGCTAGGGATAGTATTAATCCATGCATATCGGAACGAGGAGGACAAGGGTCATTAGCGCTGGTATTGTAAACTAGGAAAAACAGAAGATTTTGGGGAAATGGTACAAAAGGGAATTGTTCTGCTCATGAAGAGGGAAACAATGGGAGTTTCTTCATGAAGGGAAAGCATGTAGGGTTCACTATAGAGGTCCTCCAGGATTAAGGAACAAGGAGTACAAGGACAATGACAAAATTCTGTGTAAAACATCCTGGGAAGGAGGTGAATCCTGGTATTATTTTGAGGGTGGAGGTGTGAGCCTCTGGATTCCCTTGTTGAGGATGTAGGAATCGTATCCTTTTATTTGCTAGTTGTGCAAATGTGTATATCATTGTAAATACTATATCGACCTATATTTATAAATCTCCATAGACAGTATGGTTATTTTCTAGGTGAAGCAAATGTGTATGTGTGTATATCTGGTTATTATTATAAATATCATAATGAGTTATGTTATAAAGCTCTAGTAAATGGTATGATTGTCATGTTTAAGAAGTCATCATTGTAAATATTGCAATGAGTTGTGTTATAAAGCTCCATGGGTAGTATGTTGTGTTTTCAATAGTATTGTTAGTTATAGGTGTCATTGAACACCGATGATGGTTTTCCCCTAAGGGGTAGGGTTCCATAATAGCCCTAGTTAAAAATCCATGTAAAAATATATAAGACCACAGTGATGGGACATGTATTCCAAGCTGAATGGTGGGGAAAATATCCTATTGGGTGTTCATTCAGTTTATTATGGCTAAGGAAATTGGCAAAGGCAATGAAAAAGGCTTTGGAAAGGTAAAGTGGCATTTTGGCACATTTATT
>APFE030823781.1:108141-124093 GCA_000404065.3 Pinus taeda | reverse complement strand
AGAGCTCGATTACAAAATAAGACACGATGCTCCTTGCAGGGAGTCTCTATCCTTTATATATGACTCATACATGCAATACCACGGGCAAATACCGTGGTATTACTAATACCATCTATCTAATACTACGGTCCATTTGCAACTAACTGTGGTTCCGTTATTAATTGTGGATTAACCACTTACAATTATTAATATGGGCTTTGTTGACTCTTGACTATGACGTGGTCCCATTACATAAATAAGGGGGTTAGGGTGGGACCTTAACATTGTATGCGGTTAAGAGTTTGAAAGAAGCAGATGATGAAGTGGAAGACTTCAAGAGTTTTAAGTTTGGCACCATGAGTTTCAACCCGTACGACCCACATGGTTTATGCAGGGATCATTGTGGGAGAGTGTACTATCTTTGGATCCACGGGGTGTGTCATTGGCTAGAGGAAGACCCGTGGAGATATTGTTACAACTCCTCTAGGCTCAATGAATCGACCAACATTGCAGCGGAATGGCTACCAACACTCAAGGTAGTGACACCGCAAGGAGAAACAACAACAATAACAAGCAACAAACCTATGCAAGACAAAGGTAAGAGGAATATTGCCAAAGGCACAGAGATAGAGCAAAGATACACGTTTAAGGAAGACCCACTTATGGAAAAATTATCTTTGGAGATAGATGTGAAGAGGTTACAACGTGATAAGAGGACACCGCAAAGAAAGAGAGAGAAGCAAAGGTTGGAAGATACTGAGAGGATGCTGCAGGAAGTCCAGCAAAAGCTCAGGGAAGAACAAGAGTTGCGTAGAAGAGAGAGTAAGCGCAGCATGAGCATGAACAAGAACAAGAACATGAACAGGAAGAAGTGCAAGGCACGCAAACATTTCAAATTGCACCAATATAGGTTGAAGGCTCTGAACTAGTAGTAGATGAGGAATAGGGTGAGAAGCTGTAGGAATAGAAACTTGCTTTCCAAGATGAACATATATTAAAACAGATGGACATGGAGGTGCAACCGAAATAGGATCAGGATACCGACCTCATGCCAGTAGCAACCGAGGTCACTCCACATGCTTCACCAGCTCCAATAGCAGAGCAAGTCCCGAGTGAACAAGGGGATACCATTCTCCTTGAGGACCATCTGGGAACAGAGATGTACAACATAGCCTTTGATGAGTTGCGGCACTGAGTTGTACAAGCACATAGAGTGTGCACCCCATATGAGCATGCATCACCTACACACTTAGAGGAATGGGTGACTATGTCAGATGTACGAAGACATCCAACTACCTTGGTCAATGTTATAAAGGCTTATGTCAAAGCCACCAGCTCGAGTGTTAGGTTCTTGATAGAAGAAAATGAGCGCATGGCTAAGGAATTGCAAGCAACCAAGCAGAGAGAGCAAGAATCAACAGGATCCACCAGAGCAGAGATGAAGATGGTCATACTTATTGAAGTATCAGCTCTTGAGACAGTCACGTGGAGACTATATGATAGGTTCGTCACCATGCACAAGGCAATCCAGCTACATGATCATTAGCAGCGCTACACCAAGATAGCACGAACACTCGCAGACATACACACCACAATTGATCATGTACAAACATAGAGAATGAGGTACAAGGGATCGTCGCTTCACTTGAACAAAATAATGAAGCCACAAGTGGAATTGGACAAAGCACGCATCCAAAGTCAGATCTAGAACTATGAGGAACTCTTGTTGCTCATCACTAGTATTTAGGCTTCGTATGCACAGGTTGTACATGAGTTTGGATGTCATAGTGAAGAAGTATGGCACCTCGTCAATTGGTACGTTCACCGAGGCCAAAGAGAAGAACCAAGTTAGACTGGAGCTCGATGCGTACTTGGATTATTTGATGCTCATGGCCACCAATGTAGATTTGCAAGTCAACACAGATAACATGCAGATGTACATCATCGGTCTGGCCATGCTCAAGACTAAGATGCACATGTTACATGATCAGTTGGACCGAGGTTCCAAATCAGTATACCCAGAAGCAATGGAGGCAAGAGTTTGTTTCCTGAAGGACTTCATCAAAGAGTACACAGACACCATTGCACACTATCAAGCATGGTATTAGTTCATCACCGAGGATCATAGAGATAAGGTTGATGAGCTGGTGTTTCCACAGTTGTCCAAGTCTTAGTGTTGTCTTTTCTGGTTGAGTCAAGCCAATTTTGTCCCAAATGGGTATATGTGGAAAATGTATCATTTTTGTAAACATGATGTAAAGTTAAATTCCAAGTGTCATTAGTGGAATACAAACATTCATATGTAATGTAAAGAGTCATGAGGGTAGTCCAAGAGTCACAAAGGGGAATGTCAAGGGTCACCCCACACTTTGTTATAAATATAACCTCATAACTCATAGAACAGGATTTTTGGAGCCAAGTGTTTGCTAGGCATTTCTTAGAGAGGGTTTGGAGAGCATTGTGATGAGCCTTGATTTCTCCACAGTGCAAAGTGAGCACATATTTTTGGAGTAGCATGCTATGTTGACTGTAACATTCCACTATTGAGGCTAGTGGTTATCATGGTTGTATGTATGGATGGAACTTTCACTTTATATAATATAAGACAACCAACATGTTTCATGCATATGTTGTTATTGTAGTTCGACTATGCTGGTTACTTTGCAATGTATGGAATATTTCGTATTTATTGTATGAATCTTATTGAAGTGTAATGAATTGAATTTTTGGTTTAACTTATCACTTTGGATTGTCGACTATTCTACTTTCCACTTTGTGATGTCATTCAGCTCATGTGTTCCTTTCAGGTTGTGTACTATTATAGGCTTCTAAGGAGCACACTTCTTTTCCCCCTCCACGTGTTAGAACCTCACCATGCATCTCTCTTGACTTGTTGCAAGGTCACACACTTGCTTCCGACAAGGATAGTTTTCTTACCTATGCATGCTATCACAGTCAAGGCATAACTTTACTACCCACTGCTAGGACTCCTATTCCAAATGGTCTGGGGTCTAGTTGGGACTTCTTACCGCAGAGATCCCCTGACATGTTGGCGGGTCCAACATTATCAACATTTAGACAACCAATTATTTTTATTACAAATACTTGCAATTGTTGTAATTATTTTGAGACCATATTAGACTATATGATGAATTCACTCATCTCCATTGTGGGTGTAGTTCTCCATAGAAAAGAGAACTATCATGAGTGGTCCCGAAATATAAAACATGCTTTGATTTTTAATGACTTGTGGAAAGGAATTTGTGAAGGAGAAGGATACAATGCATGGGAGAAGCCCACTTTTGATAAGGAGCTTTCCATTTGGGAAAACAAGAACATCAAGGCCTATGCCTTGATTGCAACGTCAGTAAATGAAGAGGCGAGTCATCATATTTCTCCATTTTCAAATGTCTTTGAAGACTTAAATAAGTTGAAGGAATTATATGATTCACACTCTAATCTTGAAGTTGTTCAATTGATTATTAAGTTGTTTAATCTTGAGTTAAAAAATTATGACCCTCTTGACTTAGGACCAAAAGTAAGATCGATTATGCATGACATAAATGTCACTAGTGTTGAAATAGATATTCCTCTCATAGCTTATGTCAAGGCTCTATATCCCACCTATTCACATTATCTTGAGTCATTGAAAGAAAGTGGAAACCTTAAGGAGATTACCTTTGACTCCCTTGAGAAGAAGTTTGGTAAAAGACAGAAGGCTTTTGGGAAGAAGACAACTTCTCAATCTACTGAAGAAGTTGTGTGCCTTACACAGAAAGAGAAGAATCAAGGACAAGATTCGTCTAGAGGAAGAGGTGGTCAAAGAGGAAGAGGAAAGAATAATTTTAGAGGCAGTGAGGGCAGACATTTCCAAGGAGAAAGGTATGGTCTTCATTTCATATGATGCAATAGAGATGGACATGATGCATTCACATGTAAGTTTCCTTAGGAAATAATTGAGTAGGAAAGAAATGAAAGAAAAGGTAAAACAAATAAAAAATGAAAAGGAAAAGCACATGGGTTTGCTCATTATGTTGTGGCACATTGAAACATTGGAGTAACTAAAGACTTATTCAATGCTTCACTTGCTTCATGGAAAGATACTTGGTTTCTTGATTCAGAAGAAACTTTCCACAAGAATTTCAAGAGAGATTTCTTTAAATAATTCACTGACAATGTTGATGGAGCAATATATTTTGCAGAAAAGTCAAATCTCAAGCCATTGGGGCTTAGCACCATAAGGCTCAAACTACCTGGTCTTCCAAACTTTCTTCTACATGATGTTTTATACCTCTCGGATCTGAGGATAAACTTGTTGTCTTTGGTCCACATCTCCCAGCAAGGACACTCCATTCACATATTTGATGACAAGGTTGAGGTCAAAAAAGCATCAGATCACTCACTTGTCATGACTGAGATGAAATAAGAAAGGTTTTTGAAGTTGCAAGGAACCTCTTCTCATGCACAAAACCTTTCATACAATTCTCATTATGATGAAGGTAAATTTCCATCAAGTCTTTTATGGCATTCTAGATTTGGACACTTAAACTATGACATCCTTCATTTTTTGAAGAAAAATGGTGTTATTGGTTTGCCAATTATCCCAGGAAACTTAAGCAATGTGATGCTTATATCTTAGGAAAGGACAAAAAATAGTATTTTCATGATTCTCATTCAATAGCACAGAAAATTTGAACTCATTAATTTTTATTTATGTGGCCCAATGTTTGTTCCTTCTACAAATGGTAATAAATATATGATGTCATTTATTGATGACTACACCAGAATGTTTTGGGTTTATTTATTGAAGAACAAAATTGAAGCCTTTGAAACATTCAAGAGCTTTCATGCATGGATTGAAAATTATGCACAATAACATATTGGATCTATTCGTAATGATAATGGAAAAGAATATACATCAAATGAATTTGAAAACTATCTTTTCCAACATGGAATAAAACATCAAACACATGTGCCTTATAATCCCCAACATAATGGAGTAGTTGAAGGAATGAATAGGACAATCTTAAACATGGTATGTTCTATGATGTTTTTCAAGAATGTTAAGTTGATGCTTTGGGATAATGTAGTTCTATGTGTTGTATATATAAATAATAGGTTCCCATATAATTTTATAAAAAACAATACTCCTATGAAATGTGGCATGGCCACATTCCTTCAGTGAGGCATCTCGGGGTTTTTGGTTCCACCTATTATGCCTTGATACCTAAGGAACAGAGAAACAAACTCGATGAAAGGAGTCGCAAATGTACCTTCTTGAGGTACTCAAATACCTCCAAAGCATACAGTCTCTATGATGAAGTGAATAAGAAGTTTGTAATATCTAATGATGTGATCTTTCTTGAATCTTCCAAGACTGACAATGTTGTTCAGTGGCAGCTTGATAACTTGGATAGATTCAGACATGCAAAGTATTTTCGAGAGTTTGATAATGAGATTATACATCTTGAAGTGGGGATCCCTATACTGGATCAATCTATGGAATCTTATTCTAAATAACTCTCTTCCCCGCATGAATCTCCAACCACTAATTTTTATTTAGCCCCATCTCATTCAACTGAGTAGCCTGGGCCATCTCAGAAAGGTCCTACAAATTGGCTAACAAATACACTTGAAAGTATTCACCTTGACGAGGTTGGAAAGACATGAGCAAGAAGATCAACTAGGCATAATGGTGGTGATGTAGATGATTCTGATTCACTCGTTGATATGGATGTTTCTTATGATTGTGAATAGAATTTGTCTACAGATTTCGAACAAAATTCCTTCAAATAAGTCGCTTCTCATGATGAATGGAAGAAGCGATGCATAAATAATATGATGCTTTGATAAAGAATGGCACCTGGAAGCTAGCTAATCCTCAATTGGGAACCAAACAAATAAGCTGCAAGTAGGTCTTCAAGAAGAAGTATAAAGCAAATGGCTCACTTGACAAACATAAAGCCAGGCTTGTGGCAAAATGTTTTGCACAAAAGGAAGGGGTTGACTATGACGATACTCTTTCCCCCACAGAAAAATGGGCTACCATCTGGACACTTTTTGCCTTGGCAGCTTAGATTAGTTGGAAATTCCATCAAATGGATTTAAAAAATTGCTTTCTTGAATGGAGATCTGAAAGAGAATTTTTTTATGTACCAAATAGAAGGATTTGTTGTGAATGGTCAAGAACACAAAGTATGCAAGCTTGTAAAATCCTTGTATGGCCTCAAGAAAGCATCATGGGCCTAGCACGAGAAATTGATTGAGCATCTTCTAAAACCCAATTTCAAACATTATGATCTTGATGATGCAACTTTGTTTGTCAAGAAAGTTGGCATAATAGTTGTATATATATTGTTTTGTATGTAGATGATCTTTTGATGATAGGGAACAATGAGAGCTACATTGCACCCATAAAGAAATAACTAAGGAAAGGTTTTGAAATGATAGGTTTGGGCTATGTTCACTACTATCTTGGTATTGAAGTAACCCAGCGTCTTAAGTTTATATTCCTCTCCCAGAAGAAGTACATTGGAGATCTATTGAACATGTTTGGCATGGCTGAGTGAAATCCTTTGACTACTCCAATGGAATAAAACTTAAAGCTAACATCCAATAAATGAAAATAATTTGAGGATGCAACAAAGTACAGACAGCTCGTAGGAAATCTTAACTACCTAAATACTACCAAACCAAGCATTTAATTTGTTATTGGAACCCTCTCCAGGTTTAAGCAAAAGCCTTGTGAGGGACATTGGTCTGCTAAAAAAAGAGTTCTATAGTACTTGAAGGGAACTTAGAACTTTGGACTCAAGTATACATGGGTGGGTGACTTTAGCTTGATTGGATACTCCGATTCCAATTTGTATAGAGATAAAGAAATCGGGGTATCTACTTCAGGTTATGTTATGATTCTTAGATCAATATTTGTCTCATGGAGGCCATATAAACATTTAGTTCAAGTAGATTCCACAACTAAAGCAGAATATGTGGCAGCAGTTGAAGGAACGAAGGAAATCATGTGGCTTAGGAAAATTCTGGAGGATTTGCAGGAGAAACAAGTGCATTCAACTCCTCTTTTGATTGACAAAACTTTTGCAATAAATTTGGACAAGAAACCAAAGTTCCATGATATAACAAAGCATATCAATACAAAATACCATCTGCTTCAACATCATGTTGAGGCCAAAACAATCCACCTACAACATTGTTCCACAAATGAGAAGATTGCAGACATCTTCACCAAAGAGCTTGGAAGGGAAAAGTTTGAAAGATGCAAAATGATACTTGGACTCACAAAAATCCCTTCAGATTAAGGGGGGCAATGTTGACACCTAATCTTTGGGATCAGGTAAATCCATGTAAATATTGTAAATAGAAAAATAAAGGGAATTGGAAGACGAAGAGACATTAGGAGATGAAACCCAATAGTATCCCTCTCCATGTATATATCTGTGTTATATCTTAATGAAAATCATCAATTCATTCGTGAAGTTACTCTTCGCCTGACAATTATGTCCTCTAGGAGCTTGATAACATTGTTTAACATAGAATTTGGTGTCAAATATTGTTGTAGCTCTGATACCACTTGTTGTAACTCTGATACCACTTGTTGTAGCTCTGATACCACTTGTTGTAGATCTGACCCGGAAATATTATAAATCTGATATGAAAATATAAGATAATGCAAATAAACCCAGAAACAATATGAAATGATCTTTATTGATCAAACCCTTAAGGTAGGGCAACACCATACAATCACTCCTTAAGGAAGGAGAACACTCCACAAGCCATATGCTTGTTCATACAATAATCCTTGACACTATTTCTTGACTCGGAGTCTCTAGCCTCTATATAGGCCTCATACATACAATACCATGGATCATTACCATGGTTCCCTCATACCATCGACTAATACCATGGGCCCATTACATTATTACTAATTACTTGCGGTCCCTTACATGATATGGGTTAACCACCTTATTTATTACTATGGCCCATCTCATTATTACATTATTACCTTGGGTACCTCCCTTGGTACCCCATATTATCCCCCCTAGGTATATAACAAATATTGGCAAGCACATCGGTTTAAAGTTGCATTGGGAGTTTTCCAAATCATAACATATACAAGTCTTATGATATATGGACACTCTCGTGCTCTAGGGTTGTCAATAGAAGATAATTTTGCCAACATTTGATTGAAAATTTTCCGTATTTAGACCTAGAAACTCGTGTTTTTGCATCATTTCCCAATGCTAGCAATTTTGAAGCATTATTGCCAATGTAAAGTGAAAATTGGAGGTTTGGGCGCCTAGTGCCCAAGGTCAAGTTAAAGTGATTGTTATCACATTATGTTGTGTTCTGAGGACAAATAAATGCCTAGACGAACTACAAAGGCATATGATGTGGTGTTAAGGTGTATAAGCACCAATTTTTGAAAAGTTGGGATTGGAGGAAGCACCATTATATCAGAGTATTATAAATTGATTATAAATGTGTTGTGTCAATGTTCCATTATTCTTATAAGCACACAGTATAGTGCTAAAGCATCGTTTTTGAATTTTGAGTTTAAGGAAGAACCTACTTCAAAATAACACATTGAGGATTGATTGCATAGAGTTAGAGAATAAGCAGAGTGGAGTATTACTTAACAAAATATAGAATTATAGAGAGCCTATAAAGGGAATCAATGTCTCATGTAGGTTTGTACCTAAAATACTTGTAGCAAAGGGGATTGGTGTCTCATGTAGGTTGGTGCCTAAAAACATTGTAGCATGAGGAATTTGTGTCTCATATAGGTTGGTGCCTACAAAGTTTATATCAGTAGGTTGGAGCCTACAATATTTATTTATAAATAAGTTTTCATTTTTGTCTTCTATTCCATATGTAATATTGTTTAGTTATGATTCATGAATGTTTTAGGTAATAAATTGTCTTATACTAATTCACCCCCTCCCTCTCCCCCTCCACCAAAACTCCCCTCTTAGTATAAGGGTGAATTCAATAGAATTTATGTGAGATTGCACATTTAAGAAATAATTTCAAAGGAGGAGAACTTCCTCAAGGATGGTGATTCATAGTGGTGTTAAGGTTTCAAAGTTTGCAAGCTTGAACACCATCATCATCAAGTTCCAGGGAGATCACAGTTGAAGATGGAACGATGATTGAGTCTTGGTTTTGCACATCTGCACATATGCTGGATTATGGCATCGGGTTCTAGTGGATTCTATGGAGTGAAATGTAGTAGAAAACGGTTTAATAAATTCACGAACACGCATACATTGGTTGCAACAGTAGATCAGCGGAGTCAGAGAGACTAAGGTACATCTTCCAATGATGTTTTCGCTTGCAAGAAGCCTGCGCTATGTAGATTAGAGGAAAAAATTAGCAAGAGTTTTTTGTGTAGGTCCACAAACCCCTTTCTTCTGTTAGAGCATAATATTGGTCCTAATTTGGGATGAGAGGCATCAAGGGAAGGGGCTTTGATTGAAAACCCTTTCGATTGTGAGATTTTTCAACCAGATTTAGAAGTGGGGGATACCTTTCAAATTTTGGAAAGAACCCTAGATGGGAGATTGGTCCTCATAGGGGTTTGGTCAGTGAAATACTACGACATTGAATGAAACTCCTCATTTATAATTAATTTGTTGCTGAGGGGAAATTTACCTGGTCCTAGTATCCTTAAGGGACCAAATTCATTCAAGGATGTCGTGGAGGGAAAAATTGAGTCATAAAAAAAATATGATCCAAACATCTATATTTCTGGACTTTACATAGTGGAACAAATGAATAAGGCTTTGAAAATGGCAGTAAATTTTCCAAAGGTTATTGACTGGCTCTCCACCCTCCAATCTAGAGTAGTCATATGTAGATTTAATTACTTTTAGCCAAAAATAGAGGATATTCATATATGGGTATGTATAATTTGGACCTCAAATTTTGATATTCATTTGTATTCTAGGGGTTTTTTTTGTTATACAATTTTCTTCCTCAAAGGATGTGTAGTTCATTCTTAATGAAGGGCCATGGATTTGGGGTAGTGCAAGCCTTTTTATAACCCCATGGTTTCCAAGGTTTGATTCCAACACCATAGTGGTTTCCAAAGTTCTAGTTTGGGTCATATTACACAACCTTCCTTTTCCTTTTCGGCACTACCAACTCTTAGAAGGAAAAGGAAACACTTTGGGGAAGTATGTAAAGATGGATCTAGAGAGACCTTCAAAAGGAATTTTTACCTTTTCTAGGATCTATGTAGAGGTAGACCTTAGCAAAGGTCTACCTAATTGTATTCACCTTATTCATAATAGTTTTTAGTGGACCGAGCACTTAGATTTTGAAAATACAACATTATGATGTCGTATTTGTCTTCAAACTGGACACCTTTAAAATACATGTCCACGTGCAAAGAAAGATCCAGAAAGGAGAAAGAAAAAAACCAAAAAGCCAAAGGGGTGGCAGTTTTAGGAAAAACTTTCCTCAAATGAGGAGGATGTTGGAATAATGGATAATTCTTCAGATGCCCAAAAATCACAAGAAATATTAGTGGATGGATGAGCTAAATAAAAGGAAACAATGATTCAAAGCTCTCAAGTGATGGAAGCAGTAACAACCACAATTCCAGTGTAGCAGACCAAAGCACCTCCATCCGAAAAAGAGATGGGAGGTATCAAAAGACCCCATGCATATAAGAGTTCAGACTCAGACAAAGAGATTTCTTCAAAAGTGATTGAGCATAAAATCGAAGTGTTGGAAGAGAAGCATTTGGCAATTGTAAATTCCACTCCCAATCAAGGAGCTTGGTGAAAAGTATATAAAAAAGAAAGGTATAAAAGGGTAGTTAAGTTTTTTTACACTTAGCCCCAAAATGTAATTTTTATAGTTGTTTTTTGGTTTTGTCCGGGTTTATGTGGACCTCTAATTAGTGGAGGATTGTCTTTATTTGGAGCTTTTTGCTCATTTTTTTGTAGGATTTTTGGCTTGGCATACTTGAATACCTTTGGGCATCTACAAAATATAATTTTTTCTTTGTTTGCATGTTGAATAAAATTAAGATTTTTTCTTTGGAAATAAAAATCATTTCAAAAGTGAACCACAATAAGGAATTTTTCCAACAATAATGTGTGGAGATGCTAAACGGGAAATCCATAAACTATTGTAATGGAAACTTGGACTTTAGTTTATGTAAGGTAAGATGAAAACTAAAATATTCCTGAAGTGTTATTTAAGACATAAACACTGACATATACTCATGCATAATAAAGGTTTGTCACAAGTTCATATTATTTAGTATCAAATGTTATTTAAGTAGTTTTTTCCATCAAATTTGAAAAAAGTCCCTAATGAGAATTCAATTATGCAATCCCAATGTCAAGAATTGATCCAACATTAGAAAAAAGTTTCTATTAATGAATATATCGAAAAAGGCACCATTTATTTCTTTATTAATATGCCAAAACCTATTGTTGAGTTACTCAATTGAGAGATTCATGTAAAACATTTAGTATATTATCATCATACACCATGAATGAATAGATCTAGTTTGAGTAGATAAAGTAAAATTCTATTGTATTCAACAATACAAAACTATGCCAAAGTAGATCCTTAAAAAAACATCCAAGGGTGTAAGTTATAGGCATCAATAGATATAAACATATGTGTTAATAAATATGCATCTATTCTACTAGGAATATGTTAGGTCCTTATAATACTAGTGATTCCCCCATTACTATTGTCATTGTACCCTTATTGTTATTGTTGTGCCCCTATTGTCCCCATATTGTTATGATTGTGCCCCATAGAAGCTCACTATTGTTATTTTTGTGCCCTTATATTATTATTGTTAGGTCGGCTTTGGTTATATTGTGACCCCTTAGACTCCTATATATAGAAAGGAGGTTTTGTCATTTGTATCATCCAAGAATTGTTCATTTGCGTAATATAAAGGAGGTTGCCCCCTCGAAGAGGCTGATTTCTAAGTCATTGATCTATGTTTTCTATCTTTTTATGAGCTGGTTTCATAACATTTGGTATAAGAACTTGGATTCTAGGGTTTCGCTACTCCAAACAGGTCATCATGGATTTTTCGCTATAACTTTTTTCTGTGATGTTTCAGAAGATAAAAAAACCCATTTGAGCCGAAATAGCTTTGAATCTCTGGTCTAAATTTCAGATCTTTTATATCTATATTTTTGGAGATATGATCTAAGGAAGTTAGGGTTTTTGCAGGATCCCAAATTATATCTCAAACAGGTGACCTGGGGAAAATCATCATAATTTTTTTTTTTTTTTTGAGCATCATATTGAAATTTCATAAGAAGTTACAGAAATTGTATGGCATGTAGTTTTTTTTATATTGGTTTCAGGTACTAAGGTCGAAACAATGACACGTGGAACTTCATACAAGATCACTCTACCTAACTAGTCTATAACCAAGTCATCATGGGAGATTGGGCATAACTATTCCTTGGAGAATCCAATCTTGATCAGACTTATGGGGTTAGAAAGAGGGCTTAAAGGGCTACTGCAAGAATAAATTTCAGACTTTGGAGATCTGAAATTACAGAGATACAATAGATTCAATATCGAGCTCCTACAAGGTGAAAAAAGGTGTGTAGTTTTTTAAAATTTTTGCATAAGTTTGGTTTGAAAAAATAGTTTGAAGGAATTCAAAGGGCATAGTGAAGCATTATTTTCATTAATTGATGCCCCAAAGAAATAAAATGGAAACACCTATTAAGCAACCTAAAAGCTCTAGCATGACTCATGAAGAAGAGGAAGAAATGCAACATGATATATCAAAATTATGAGACCAAGTGCAACAAAATTCACTCTCACAAAAAGTAACATAAGCTAAGATGGATGGTTTAAAGAAAGACGTAGAAGCTAAGATATATGGCATGAAAGCTAAGATGGATGGTTTAAAAAAATGTGTAGAAGCAAAGGTGAATGACACGAAAGTTAAGATGGATGGCGTGGAAGCTAAGATGGATGGCTTAAAGAAAGGCGTGGAAGCTAAGATGGAAGATTTGAAGATATATTTGACAAAGTTTCTACAAGAAATGCTTACTAATGGAAAAAGGGAAATAAAAGAAACTCATGATGAGAACAAAATAAATGTTAATCATGATATCATAGACTCTAACGTTGGATCGAAGACCCACCATGTCCCAAAGGTCGATATGAGGAAGTTTGATGGCAAGGATCCTGTAACATGGATACTATAGATGGAGCAATATTTTGATCTCCATAATGTGTAAAACACACAAAAGGTACGCATTACAACTTTATATTTGGAACCAAATTAGTTTGTACAGTATCGATGGCTTTTCTCTCGTAAATAAATTGTCACTTGGGCAATTTTTACAGATAAAATGATAGCACATTATGAGGATACAAAAAGAAACACTTTTTTTAGCCAATTGATAAATCTCAAACAAAAGGGTTCAATGATGGAACACATTGAGGACTTCCAAAAATTGAATATAAGGGTAAAAGATATTCCAGAGGAGCACAGGATTGATGTGTTCATAGGGACTTTAAATGATAACATCCAACATCAGGTTTGCCTTTGGGAACCTAATTCATTGGAGAAGGCATTCAGGTTGGCAAGAAAAATGGAAAGCAAAATTATGGCAACAAGGAAGCCTACCACTCAAAATCATAAAGATGGAAGTGTTTTTTCCCCTAGCCTTCCACAACCTACAAGGTTGACACCACAAAAATTGGAAGAAAAAAGAGCAAAAGGGCTTTGTTACAGTTGTGATAGCAAATATAATAAAGGTCATAAGTGTGCTGAGAAGAAATTATTTTACATAGATTGTGAAGAGGGGGAAGAAAAGGAACAATAAATGTCAAAAGAAGAGGATATACACCAAGAACAAACCCTAGAGAAAGAAGAAATGAATCTTACCATATCTTGTAAAGCATTGGCTGGAATTACCACTCCTCAAAATATCAAAATAGAAGGGCATATCATGAAGAAAAAGGTAATAATGTTGATTGATTCGGGCACTGCCCATAATTTTATTCATTGTAAGATAGCTAAGGAATTGAATTGCTTCTTATATCCAGCGCCAGAGTGTCAAGTGATGGTTGCAAGTGGAGGAACCATAAATTGGTCTCGAAAGTGCCATAATATCATGCTATCCATGGGAGAATATGTATTGAATATCCCAATGCTTCCCATTCCAATGGGTGATGTTGATGTTGTACTAAGAGTCCAATGGCTACAATCCTTGGGTACAACAACTTTTAATTTTCAAGAACTTTTCATGAAATTTTCTTCACACAGAAAGGAAGTCGAATTAAGGGATATCACAGGGAAACTAGGGAAGATGATCAGTGCTAATGGAATGGCAAAACTTCTAAAGAAAGAACAATGAGGTATAACTGCACAATTATGTTCACTAGAGATTCCCACATCGAAATCATCTATTTCTCCAGATCTCCAAAATGTCTTGGACAATCATTCCAAGGTATTTGAGACTCCCAAAGGCCTCCCACCTATTCATGATCATGATCATGATCATGCTATTCATTTGATTCCAGGAAGTGTTCCTCCAAACATCAGGCCTTACAGATATCCCTATTCCCAAAAGAATGAAATTGAACGTATGGTTGCAGAAATGCTAGAGGTTGGTATAATTCAACCTGGTAAAAGTTATTTCTCTGCTCCAGTAATATTGGTTCACAAGAAGGATGGATCATGGCGCATGTTTCCAGATTATAGGGAGCTCAACAAGCTCACTATTAAAGATGAATTTCCCATTCTTGTCATTGATGAATTATTGCATGAATTGCATGGATAAATTTACTTCACCAAGTTGGATCTTCGTTCAGGATATCATCAAATCAAAATGAAGACTGAAGACATTCCAAAAACATCATTTAGAACTCATGAGGGTCATTATGATTTTTTGGTCATGCCTTTTGGCCTTACCAATGCACCTCCTACATTTCAGGGTTTGATGAATTCCATTTTCAAATCCTTCCTTAGAAAATTTGTGTTAGGATTTTTTGATGATATACTAATCTACAACAAGTCTTGGAAGGATCATGTTCAACATGTTGACAGGGTGTTCAAACTATTAGAGGACAAACAATTATATGAAAATAGCTACAAATGTTTCTTTGGAGTACAAGAGGTGGAATATCTGGGTTATAATGTATCTCATGAAGGTGTTAAGGTAGACCCTAGTAAAATTAAAACCATTAAGGAATGGAAAATCCCCACATCCATAAAGCATTTGCGAGGATTTCTTGGGTTGACAGGGTATTATCGCAAGTTTGTTAAGATTATGGGAGAATAGCAACACCTCTAACAACATTATTGAAGAAAGATGCATTTTCATGCACTCCAAAAGCAACAAAGGCCTTTGAACATCTTAAGGAGACATTGTGCCAAGCACCGGTCTTAGCTACACCGAACTTCACAAAAACCTTTATTATGGAATGTGATGCCTCAGGAAATGGAATTGGTGCTATTTTAATGCAAGAAGAAAGATCCATTGCTTTCGAAAGTCGTCCAATCAAAGGAAAGTATTTACACAAAGATATTTATGAGATGGAAATGTTGGCAATACTACATGCACTTAAGAAATGGCGACCCTACTGTTGAAGCCCCGAAAATCGGGTTGACAACAAGGGGGATACCCACCCGATCCGGACCTTGGTTGGCAGCTCCTTATCCGTTTGGTATAGCAGGTCCGAATGGGGATAACGAGACCAGTTTCCCGATCTTGGGTGTGTGTGTGTGTGTAGAGTTGAATAATGCTGATCTAAGAGTACTTTAAAGCTAATCTAATTTAGATTCTTTAAACTAACTCTATGCTATTGTAATCTAGTGAGAAACAACAAATCAAATCTATTCTAACCCGGGATTGTATATCTTCCATTATGCGATCTAAAAAGATTTCGAACAATAATTGGTAATAAAGATCATTCAGCTATCATAAGAATAGAAATCATTAAA
>APFE030823781.1:34620-91753 GCA_000404065.3 Pinus taeda | reverse complement strand
TGCCTTGTAACTCTGCATTGTCAAGTATCCATTTGATCATATCTGTATACGGCAAAATTTTGGGTCTAGCTGCTATTCAGTGAAGAAATGAACATGCCAGCTCTTCTAAGGATGCCTCGGAAGAGTTTTGTGATCCCCCTGCGCTATCAACCTTCATTACTTTAGGATTTTCTTCCTCCAGCAGCCTATACATGCCTTCCTAGGTCGAAATTCCTGTGTCCCTATTGCATGCAGTGTCTGTATACAAGGGCGCCATCTCCTTCGTCTTTTCCTTCGTCTCAGAGCCTTGGGCTTTATGTTTCTTTCCCATTTGCTCCTGCGTTCGACTTTTAAATCTTCTTAACTCTTAGTTCCTGCAGATTACGAGCGAAGTGGAAATGACTGATTGAGAAAGGTGATGGGAGAGTTTTAAATGCAACAGATATACCAAATATGCCACTTTATGTGAAATAATTCTTTACAAAAGTACGCGTCTTCATTTCATTTAATAGCTGACAACTAATCCATTTACTATCATTAAAAGCGCATGATCTGGGGTCAGATTATGGTAAGTGGCTTTTCCTTGAATGGTGAGCCCGAAGGATTCGTGATTAAATGATTCATGATTTGCTTACGTTACATTGAAGATCGTGCCATCGCAAGTCGCGCTAATCGCAAATCGCCAGATCGCAGATTGCGCCATCGCGGCGATCGCAACATCGCGGGTCGCAGAAGTTTGATGTTTGTCAAGTATTGCCAGTTTATTTCTGCGACATGCGATCTTGCGATCAGTGTTATCGCAGATCGGCAGATTTTGAGGTTTTTCCTTATGAACATTACTTTACTGCGATGCGACGTTGGGCTTAACATGGGGGCCTTGCGCATACCAATATTTATGAGGGAATGAGGGCATTTCCTATCTTTTTGTAATGAAATGTTTTAAAGACCTTTACCTTATCGTAGACTTAGGTTAAAAAATATTCGAAAGACCTCTTTAAGCTTACGATGGTAACCTTATTTTGAAGAAAGGAAAACTTGATTTTTCTCAAAATTAAACTAAGGGTGCCCATTCATTTAGTATTTTCGACAAACACTTAAATGAAAAGGGGGGGTTGTTGCTGGCCACAACAGGACTCTAACATTCCTTGGCACTATCGACATATAACCTAGTCACTCCCTCCTTAGAACACTTGGAACTCGCTGACATTCCCTATTACACACTCTTATCCATTGATTTCCATGTATTTTGAGCTAGTTATCCCTTGTGTTTTAGTGGCATTCCCTAACACTCCTTGGAACACATTGGCACACCTTGGCACCTGGCACATATTGGCTGTCACGTTGACACTCTAGCATTCCTTGGCACTACCTAGCATATCTTGTCACTCCCTCCTTAGCACACATAGAACTCACCGACGCTCCCTCTCACACACTCTTATTCATTCATTTCCATGCATTTGAAACCAGTGCTCCCTTCTATTTCTTGGCACTCCATAATACTCCATGGCATACATTAGCACATCCTAGCACCTAACACATCTTAGCTTGTTTGTCTAGCCTCTAGAATGCCTTAGCACTACCTAACATACCTTTTCACTCCCTCATTATCACACCTAGAACTCACTAACATTTCCTATCACAAACTCTTATTTGTTCATTTGCATGCATTAATTTGACCTAGTGCTCCCTTGTGCTTCCATGACACTCCCTAACACTTCCTAACACATGTTGGCACACCCTAGCACCTGGCACATTTTGGATGCATGTCACCCTTACACTCTAGATTGAATTAGCACTGCCTAGCATACCATGCCACTCTTTCCTTAACACAATTGGAAATCACTGACACTCCCTGTCACACACTCTTATTCATTTATTTCCATGCATTTTGACCTAATTCTCCCTTGTGTTTCCTTGGCACTCCCTAATGCTCCTTAGCATGCATTGGTATACCTTGGTGCTTGGCACATCTGGGTATGCTTCCCTATCACTCTAACATGCCTTTGCACTAGATAGAATACCTTGTCACTCCCTCCTTAGTACACCTGGAACTCGTTGACACTTAATTTCCATGCATTTGAAACTAGTTTTCCCTTGCATTTCCTTGGCACTTGACCCTAGCACTCCCTAGCATGCGTTCATGCCACTCCCTGACACCTGGCACATCCTAGCATGCCTTAGTAGTTGACTTGTCTCGGCATGCCTAGAATTCCTTTGAACTGTCTGTCATGTGTTAATACTTCCTGGCATTCCCTCTCACACCTTGGCACCCCCTAGCTGTCATGCCCTCATAGATAGCCTTACTTTTTTTGCAAATTTGGAACCCAACCAAGTCATTGGGAAAACAATGTTGTGCCCAACCCAAAATATCCCTTTGTCTAAAACTACTTTGAACAAACCCTTATTGTAACCACATGATTCCTTCCTACAAGTCCTATTCTAACCTTCTCCTAACACACTTTGTCCTTGAGACACCTGGAATTCGTTGACACTCCTTGGCACACACTCTTATTTGTTCATTTCCATGCATTTTGACCTAGTTCCCCCTTATGATGCCTTAACACTCCCTAACACTCCCTAACACTCCCCAGCATACATTGACAATGTTCAACATGTGTTAGCATTCCTTTTCATTCCTTGGCACACCCTGACACTCCTTAGCTATCATGCCCTCACAACTACCCTTACCTTTTTGGGGACTTGGGAACCCAATTAAGTCTTTCCTTGAATACAACAACTTGACAAAGTTATGGTTAATACAAATAGACTATACATTGTTCACCTAAGAACTGACTATAATTCATCTTAGGCTACTCACGTACAATTCCAACTTATCCCACTTAACAAGTTACATGTTACCATGTCAAGGCTCACATCCAATTGTGGCCATAAAACAACTGATCAAAATAGCTCACATCTTAATATGCCATAGCACCTGGCATGTCTAATAGTCCCTTGGCACTATGTGGCACGTGTTAGCATCCCTTGCATTCCTTGGCACTCCCTAGCACACCCTACACTGCTTGACATACCCTGGCACTTTGGCATGTCTTCGCATTACCTACCTAGAATATAACCTTGTCACTCCCTCCTTAACACACCTAAAAATCACTAAAATTCCATATCACACACTCTTATTCGTTCATTTCCATACATTTTTAAATAGTTCTACCTTGTGTTTCCATGGCACTCCCTAACACTCCTTGACACGCATTGACACACCTTGACACCTAGTACATCTTGGCATGCCACTCTGGTACTCTAGCATTCCTTGGCACTACGTACCTAGCATACCTTGTCACTCCCTCCTTAACACACCTAGAACTCACTGGCACTCCTTGTCACACACACTTACATTCATTTCCATGCATTTGAAATTAGTGCTCCCTTTTGTTTCTGTGGCACTCCCTAACACTCCCTAGCATGCATTGTCACACCCTAGCACCTAATACATCTTGGAATGTTTCCCTTGCTTCTAGCATGCCTTAGCAATATTTTCTAGAATATCATGTCACTCCCTCCTTAGCACACATTGAACTCACTGGCACTTCCTGTCACAAAATCTTATTCATTCATTTCCATGCATTAATTTTACCTAGTGGTCCCTTGTGTCTCCCTGACACTTTGTAACACTTCCTAGCACACGTTGGCACACCTTGGCACCTGGCACATCTTGGTCGCATGCTACCATGGCACTCTAGCATGCCTTAGCACTACCTAACATACCATGTCTCTCCCTCCTTAACACACATGGGACTCGTTGACACTCCTTGTCACACACTCTTATTCATTCATTTCCATGCATTTTGACCTAGTGCTCCATTGTGTTTCCATAGCACTTAGTAACACTCCTTGGCACACCTTGGAACTTGGTACATCTTAGCATGCTTCCCTAGCACTCTAACATGCCTTAGCACTGCCTAGCATACCTTGTCACTCCCTCCTTAGCACACTTGGAACTTTCTAACACTCCTTATCACACTCTCTTATTCATTCATTTCCATACAATTGAAACTAGTTCTCCCTTGTGATTCCTGGCACTCCCTAACACTCCCTAACATGAATTGGTGCCACATCGTAGCACCTGGCACATCTTGACATGCCTTAGCACTTGGCATGCCTTGGAATGTCTAACATGCCTTGGAACTGTCTGTCTTGTGTTAGCACTTCTTGGCATTTCCTGGCAGATGTTGGCACTCCTTAATTGTCATGCCCTTATTGATAGCCTTACCTTTTTTGTGACTTGGGAAACCAACCAAGTCATTGAAAAAATAATGTCATGTCTAGCTCAAAGTTTCCTTTTATTTGAAATTTCTTTGTCTAGCCCCTTATTGCAATCGTGAGATTTCCTCCTGCAAGTCCTATTCTAAAATTCTCCTAACACACTTCGTCCTTGGGACACCTGGAATTCACTGACACTCACTAGCACACACTATTATTCATTCATTTACATGCATTTTGACCTAGTTCTCCCTTGTGATTCCCTGACACTCCCCAACACTCCTTGCCATGCATTCACACTATTTGGCATGTGTTAGCATGCCTTTTAATTCCTTAGCATGTCTTGGCACTCCTTAGCTATCATGCCCTCACAACTACCCTTACTTTTTTTGTGACATGCAAACTCAACCAAATCCCGTCTTGACTATAAAAACAACTTGACCAAATTATAGTTACTACATCTAGACTATGCCTTGTTCACTTAAGAACTTCCTATAACTCATATTAGGCTACTTGTGTTGAATCTCAATTCATACAACTTAATAAGTTACGAAGACAAGTCTCACATCCAACCATGGTTGTAAAAAACTAAGCAACATAGTTTACATCTTAACATGCCATAACACTTCACATGTCTAACAATCCCTTGGTAGTATGTAGCACGTGTTAGCATCCATTGTAGTGATTAGCATGCTTTGGTTCTCCCTAGCACATCCTAGCACTCCCTGACACCTAGCACATCTAGTACTCGCTAACACTCCCTGCCACACTCTTTTTCATTCATTTCCATGCATTTGAAACTAGTGCTCCCTTTTGTTTCCCTAGCACTTGGCCCTAACACTCCCTAGCATGTGTTGGTGCCACATCCTGGTGCTTGGAACATCTTGGCATGTCTTGGAATTCCTAAAATTCATTGGAACTATCTAACATGTGTTAGTAATTCCTGGCATTCCCTGGAACACCTTGTCACTCCCTAGTTGTCATGCCTTCATAGATAGCCTTACTTTTTTTGTGACTTGGGAACCCAACCAAGTCATTAGAAAAGCAATGTTGTGCTTAACCCAAAGACTCCCTTTGTCTGAAACTAGTTTTTCCATGCCTTATTGCAACCATAGGCTTTCCTTCTGCAAGTATTTTTCTGAACTTCTCCTAACACACTTCGTCCTTGGGACACCTAGAATTCACTAACACTCCTTGGAACACACTCTTATTCGTTCAATTCAAATAATTTTGACCTAGTTGTCCCTTGTGATGCCTTGGTACTCCCTAACAATCCTCAACATGCATATCCATTGTTTGACATGTCTTAGCACGCCTTTTCATTCCTTGGCATGCCCTGGCCCTCCTTAGCTATCATGCCCTCACAAATACCCTTAATTTTTTTTATACTTGGGAACCCAACCAAGTCCTACCTCGACTGAAATAACTTGACCAAGTTATAGTTACCACAACTAGACTATGTCTTGTTCACCTAAGAACGACCTATAAATCATCTTAGGCTACTCACGTCAAGTCTCAACTCATCCCACCTAACAAGTTACCAAGTCAAGGCTCACGTCCAACCATGGCCATAAAAAAACTAAGCAACATAGTTTACATTTTGACATGTTATAACACCTAGCATGCCTAACAATCCCTTAGCACTATGTGCCACGTGTTAGCATCCCCATGCATTCCTTGGCATTCTTTAGCACTCCCTAGCACACCCTAACACTCCCTGACATGACCTGGCACTCTAGCATACATTGGCACTGCCTGTCATATAACCTTGTCACTCCCTCCTTATCACACTTGGAACTTGCTGACACTCCCTATCACACACTCTTATTTGTTTATTTCCATGCATTTTGAACTAGTCCTCCCTTGTGTTTCCTTGGAACTCCCTAACACTCCCTGGCACACATTGGCACACTCTGGCACTTGGCACTCCGAACTCTTACCTCATAAAGAAATTCATGTGTAATGTATCAAATTTTTCTTGGAGATATAATAAAGTTTTTATGGATGATTCCAATTGCCTTCTGAATATGATATGTGTTCCTTTGTTAATGTAAGTCATTATTTGTCTTTCTTCCCTTGGAAATGTGTAAAGAATTTGTTGGTTATTCCCATTGAAAAAAATTTAATTTGCTTGGAAAAGCTCATAGTACTTGTAGATTTCTAATTTAAATAACCTTAAACTACTCTCCAAATTTTCACTTTCTTAGTCTTTCTACTGTTGCATCCTTGTACTCTAAATATTCCACTTTTTCATTATGTCATTTCACTACAACTTCAAGATCATTTTCTTAGACAACGTGGCCATCTAGAAAGGTGACTTTTCTCCAAGAGTCCTCCTTTGCATTAATTATATAAAAATATCTCTGAGTAGTTATGTATGGGACAACAAGAAGAGTTTTTAATCTTTTTGTACAGATGTCCTAGGCACTGACCTCTTCTCAACCAACAATTGCCTTTAGGCTTACAAAAAACATCAAGGCATAGGGGCTAGGAGGCGTACAACGAAGTAAATGGGATCAATTTATAGGGGAACCCCCAATAGTTGTGATAAGGGGATTAAGGGCCCCATTATCACAAATCATAAGCCCTTAACCCATAATCACTAAATTACCTATCCCCTTAACCCTCAAGCTATAATCTCTTAACCCCTACACTCATATATCATAACCCATTAACCCCTTTATCCCTTAAAGCCTAATCCACTAACCCCTAACCCCTAACTTCAAATCCTTGAACCCCTTAAGCCCTAATCCATTATCCTATTAAACCCTTAACCCTTAACCCCTATCCCCTAACCCATTAAACCAGTGACACCTAAATTCAATATCCCTTCAGCACTTAAGTGCTAAATCCCCTTACCACTAAGCCCTTAGTGCTTAACCCTTAACCCTTGAATCCCTTAACCACTAAGCCATTAACCTCTAACCCCTAAACCCACTAAACCTAAATCACCTGGCCCTTGACTTGCTAACCCATAAATCCCCTAAGCTCGAACCCTTTACCCTTAACCCGTGACTCCTAAACCCCTAAACCCCTAAAACCCCTAATCCTGTCTTCCAAACCATAGTTGCTCCAACACTAATCTTCTTGGTCATAATAGGTTTTTGTTTGATGACCCATCCAAATACAACCTCTAAGCACTACTAGGGTCCAAGGAAAATAGCCACAAGATCCCCAAATCTGATCTACATTTTATGGACAATCACATTTCACGCAAATATCCTGTACGTATTTTATTTCAAAGGGAAACAATATGATCTTCTGATGTTCACAAATTCATCTAAGTTCATTGGAATAAAGTAAGGTTCATCTCCATGCACAGTCTAAATGTCATTCATGTCCACTTAAAAGAAAAAATAGGATGTAAGGATGTCCCTTTAACTGTCATCATCCTTTAACACTGGTTCATTCTCTTACCAAATGTATGTGTAATAATCTCATACAATTCTACAATCTTTCTCAAAGTTTCTATCCATAACATGATCAAAACAAAATTCAAACTCCCTTAGTTTGCTCCAAGTCTATTCGAAATTGACGCAAACAGTTCTCAACTACATGAATAGTGCAATATTCAATCTATCCATATCTAGGTTCATCCCCTTTTTACCCCCCTTTTTGTTCCTTTAATACAAAGTTGACCAAGGTCATCTTACAATTGGATCTCCCTTTTGCATCTAGTCAGAATACTGCCTCGTTCTTTAGGAATGACTTGTTTCTAAACATAATTACATTAATACTCTTAACATATGTGGGACTAGAAGATACATTAAGAGGAGAAAACATAGGTCAAACTCAACCTTATTGTCAAACATAGGTCAAACATACATAACAAATTAAATAGTCTACACATGTAATTCTTAAATTTTTAGATGGTTTTGGATTAACTCCACCATTTTATTTCCCTACCTCCATGGTATCTTTTCATGTTCAACAATCTCTTTCAATTTTCCAAGTTCCTTGTCTTTTTCTCTTAATTTTTCTTATGTATCATGCATTTGAATTTGATTCAGGAACCCCAATAATTGTGATAAGGGGATTAGGAGCTCACTTATCACAACCCATAAACCTTAATGCATTTAAGCTCTTAGCCAAGGGGGCCCAAGGGTGTAGTTTTAGGGGAATCGAGACCAAATTTGTGGGTTCATAACATTAAGAGAAGTTGAATGGTATGGCCAAAAAGGTGGGAGGAGTATATTGTTGGTTATTGAATGGGGCAAGGGGAGGTCTGAACATGGTTTAGTAAGATCTATAATCCTAGCATTAGATAATGAGAAGGCGGCTAGGAACCTAATGTCATATGGGCTAAGGGGCCTAGAGGGAAGGCAAGGAGAGAAAATGATAGGGTAACCCCCAATAGTGGTGATAAGGGGATTAGGGGCCCCATTATCACAACTCATAAGCCCTTAACCTATAACCACTAATTTCCTTATCCCTTTAACCCCCAAGCCATAACCCCTTAAGCCGTACACTCATAACTCATCACCCATTAACTCCTTGACCCATTAAACCTTAAAACATTAATCCCTAACCTAAAATCCATGAACCCCCTAAGCCCTAACCTCTTATCCTCTTAACTCGTGACCCTTAACCCTTAACCCCTAACCCCTACTAGTACATATGGGTAGAAAATTTGACGTTTTACTCCAATAATTCATCCATATTATCAGATTTTACCAGCAAATGTTTTTGTATTACAAAAAAAAAGCCTCGAAATTTGTCTGATATCCGACAAACACAATTATCGTCGGATATCCCACTCATTTTTCTAAAAAATGTAACTTTAAAACATAATAAATAGTATAAAATACACCATAATAATAGATAACAAATTAATCCAACCCATTTTAGTGGAAAATATTCCACTTAAACAAACACAAGTAGTGGTTGCCATGGAAAACATATCAATAAACCTAGGTAAACTGACCTAGCCCTAGGTCACAAGACCTCCAATAAGTAAGTGTTTATGTTTTGTGTCTCTATAATTGCATTGAGAGTGATGGAGTGCATATGTAACATACAAGGGGTGAGATGTATACCAAAATGCAATAGTAATAAACTAAATTAAAAAATACCGAGATCAATATATATTCTCTGTTATTATTATTCTTTAACTTTATTTATATCAAATGCAATAATAACTAAAAAGCCATAAAATAAGTGAATGCAGATCCACATTAACCTCAATACATGTGTATGTGTGTGTATATTGATGCTTAATACATATATAGAGTATGATGAATATTTGTGGCACTAGATATGACTTTTAAATATTACTACATATAATGTTTTTATAATTTATTATTATTTTTTTATTTAGTCTTTTAAAGTTTTTTTTTGTTTTTTTTGTTTTTTTGTTTTAACATGACAAGCAAGCACTTCATCTTTTGGCTTGTAAGGGCAATGCATTTAATAAGGCTCACAAACTCAATCATAATTGTCTCATGAAAAATGAAACATACCATGAGTGGTATTTGAATCCATATGGGAAGGATAACATTTCTCCTCCTTAATCATTAAAACTAGAGTCAATTGACCGCTAGTAAAAACAATCCTGTGAGCTAATTCCTCCACTTTTTCCATTTTGACTGCATCGAGATGGATGAAAAACAATATAATTATCCAATACGGATCAACTAGAGCCTTGGAAGAGGTGAGATAGCTTAAGGGATTGGATTTGAAATAAAGGGGATCCTCTCTTGGCTTGTGTGGGCTGAGGGGAAAAGAGAGTTGATGATTGGGATGGTCAATCAATGAGAAATTTGTGTATTAGAGGGACTTTTGGGCTGTGAGACAGAGTGACTATTTTCCCTTATGGCATCATAGCCTTGGCTTGTGGGTTTCTTGTTGTTGAGGGTTCTAGAATAATTGTGCCTAAGATTGGGAGAAACATCCTTAGTTAGCAACCAGATAGTGATTTCACAAAGATATGTATTCTCATGTTTGTGAATACCTTATTGTGGTTTATTATATGTAATTTGTATTTATTATTTGTTGTTGTTATTATGGTAAATGTGTTTCAAAATATGTTTTTGTTGGTTATACTTGAACGACACATGTTTATATAGGATGCCAAGCTTGCATATCTGTTTATATGCAGAGCATAATTATTAATTGGTATCAAAGTTTTTTAATTATGGAATTAAGAACCAAGTACAATGGAAATTTGGAAATTCGGAGCGTTGGAGTTAGAAGAACAATCACATGCCTTTGCCTAGGGTAGTTATAGGACATGACATTCAGCTATACACACATTTTGAATCATGGTAAAAGAACAATCACATGCCTTTGCATGGGGTGGTTGGAGGATATGACATTCAACTATACATACATCTTGATCATGCTAAAACTACGTTGATGTTTGGAATTTTTACCATGTTCTTAGTAAATTTATGGTCCAATAAAAAAAGAAAGTTAAAAAATTAACTTAATCTTTTCAAACTTATAAATTTAAATCGACCTTTAAAAAATTTACATAATTAATTTAATGTTAATAATAATTAATCTATCTTGAGTTTATGGTTGAGCTAGAGACTAAAATTACCATATAAATCTTATTTTATTCCTTAAAGAAGATTTAATTTAACATTTTTAAAATTTATGAGATATAATACTTCACAATTTGAAGTTGAACCTGTACCCTTCTAAGCTATATCTAAATAAATAAATTTATAATATAATACATCATTTCTTATCAAATTTATAACCAAATAAGGAAACAAAATGAGACTATTTTTTTTCAAAAAGTCACATAATTGAATAATCATCTAAATCCCCTAATTTATAAAATAGTCACTTAGTGGAAAATTTGTGACATATATCGTGACATTCCAATGCAATATCAAAGAGAAAACAACAAAAAAAAATATATAAAATAGTCAGTGGAAAATTTGTGACGTGTATCGTGACATTCCAATTCAATATCAAAGAGAAAACAACAAAAAATAATACATTTTCCATTCCTTCGTGGGTTAGTTGGAAATGGTCAAAATTTTCTTCATGATTCTCCCCCAAAAATAGGTGTTTTCTTAAGCCGTCGTATTTAGCATTAACGTTTTTTTTATCGACGAAGCAACCATAATGATCATGGATTGTTAACCAAACCTGCAGACCAACAAATGTTGGAAGGTGCCAGGTAATGAGAGAAGGAGGAATAAGGGTGTTTAATGGAGTGGCCAACAGGTGGATGGGCTAGGTTTCGGGTTAGAATATTTTGTGTACGGGATATTCTACCTTGTGGGCCCTTGGGTCAGTAAATATGTTGACCCTTGGGTTAGTAAAAAAACTAGATACCTAAATATAGATCCAGGTAATAATTAATTTCTCTAACTAGCTACCCAAATAGAGATCCAAGTAACAATTAATTTCTCTAACTAGCTACCCAAATAGAGATCCAGGAAACAATTAGTTTCTCTCACTTCAGTGATGATTGAATGTGGTTTAGTTCATTACAAACTCATTAATACAGGGTTTGAAACTTTGAATGAAATATATCTAATGAAGAAAGAATTCATGTTTTGTGAAATTTTTAACTATTTTCTATTGCTACATGGGGAATGACGTTTGGGGTTTTTAATGGAAAATTATTGAATTTTCTGAACCGAAATCGATCATCAATTAACCCATTCAGATATGAGAGAGGGATGTTTGGGGATTTTAATGGGAAACTATTGAATTTTCTAAACTAGAATAGCTGATCAATTGACTTTTTTTGAGGTCTAAGATTATGCACATAAGATAAAACGCTGAATAAAACTAAGAGGAGAAGTGTGGTAGAGAATGGGGGCGCTAAAGGGGAGGAATTGGCCTTAGCCTTTGCAATCAGTAATGGAGAGGATTTGGCTTCAACGATTAGACAAGCTTGGTGTGAATTTGAGAAGATATGGCTACCAGGTGGGTCCTTTGCTTGATATTTTGGACAAGAACAGAGACAAATATCATGAACTTCTTCTCAAGATTAATGATGTCCTTACTAATGAAAAATACGAGTAGATGGTGATGAAAAAAGAGTATGATTACAACATGAATATGTTGGAATTCCATTTACAAACATCAAATATCATGGTTGCTTTCCCTTGCATTGCATTGTTTTTTGCCACAATGCCTAATTTTTGTCACATTGTGAGGTCTTTCATAGAGGATTTTGTGAGCTATTTGTCCTATGGAGGTCACATGGACTTCTATGATGTTGTGAAGAAGTATCTAGATAAGATCTTGATCAATGTTATGAATGAGGCTTTAATCAAATTGATCAACATTTCCATGCTGGGGTATCTCATGCCATGCAGATTGTTGCCAATATGACATTTTTGGAGTGAGATTGTGACTTTTTTTTATGCAATATGCTGCCCAGTTTTGTGGCATTGCTATGTGCTTGGCAAAAAGGACGCATGCTGCATTGTCTGCTCGAATTGTCTTGAAGAACGGACTCTCAAGATGTTGCACATGAAGCGATGCTGAAACTAGTCAAGTCTAAGGTGGATGAGTTTATGTTGCTAACTGACAACATCAATTGGAACCCAGATAAAATTCCACAAAATGACAATGAATATTGAAATGACATGGTAATTTACTTGGATACGTTGGTTTCTATGGAACATCAAATATTACCATTGGATGCTTTGGAGAAGGTAGGAAGGGGGTGTTGAAGCACATATCAGACTGCCTCATGGTGACACTTATGAGGGACAATGTCAAAATATTCAATATGAATTCTCTAATGGGTATTGATAATGATTTAAGAGTTCTAGAGTACTTTGTCGAGGAGAGATTCCACAACACTGGCTTGAGTAAGCTTTAGGGTGCTACAAGTTTGCAGGACTGCTTGGCAGAAGTGCGTCATCTGCTTAATCTTTTATTGAGCAACCAACTAGAGAACTTCATGAACCCTGTTATAAGGGAGAAACAATACAGTGCTTTGGATTATAGAAAGGTTGTAGTGATTTCTAGGAAATACATAGATGCGCCTAAAAGGCTATTTGGAAGCTTGTGGGGTAGGAGTTTAAAGCAAAATCCTAGACAAAAGTCCATGGATACATTAGTAAGGAGATTGAAAGATTTCAATTGACGGATTCAATGGTATGTTTCAAGTCACTACTAGAAATACTGGGATTTTAATTTCTATACATGCTCTCCTGTCATTAGATTAAAGGTTGTTTACATGTTACAGGTTTATAGCAATATGATTTCTATTTCTCAAAGCGTTTAGGAAAAACAAAATTTATTGTATAGAGTATTTGTCTAGCTACAAAAGTTAAAAGCCTCGGTAAAATCAACATATTTTCCCATGAGACTCAGGTGAATTATATCAATAATAAAATATTCTTACAGATCTACTATGTCATGTGCAATTTTGTTTTTCCCCTTTTCCTTTATGTTTTTACTTCCAATTTTATATGTATTTGTCTTACATTCATAGGAACCTCCTTGCTTATGACAACCCTTTGAATAGAGTCCTTACTCAATTTCTGCATGGCTAATTTGTAAAGTGCAATCAACAAGTATCTTCAAGAAATGAAACCCGAGTGTCAAGAATGCCTTAATCTGTTAAAATATGTGTAAACTTGGAGAAATTAACCATTTTATGATTTAAAATGAAAGAAGGTGCATAAATACGAAATATACTCTAGAAACCTTTGACCAAAGAGGAGGCAATGGTTCTTGAATAAGGCTTGACATGACACGAAATTTGGGATGATTGAAATCTGTATTTGTATTTTTAGAGTGGAAAAGGTGGAGAGTTTCTATTGGTAGAACATGGCTATTGAAGCTATATCACTTCCAAGAACAAGATTTGCAACTTAGTTAAGTGCTGAACAAAATTGTTGAAGCTTCTCTTGTCAATGGTGTTTCTTTACCTAGCCTTACCTAACGAACATTATTATTTGTCAAGTATCTTTCGGTCTGAGATTCTATTGCATCTTAACATTCTAAGTTTGTATTTAATACCTTGTAATATAATTGGCATTTGAGATAATATAAAAAGGATAGAAAATTAAATTGTAATGATGATGTTTTTATATGTATAAGGTCATGATTGCCAACAAAGGGCTATAATGACTACATATATAGTTCCTTGGACTATGGTAAATCACCATTCAACTTAAAAATATCAAATAATATATAAAAACAATGTCCAATGTGGACACTTATAGGATACAATGATGTATGGAAGTGTTATCAAATGAAGGTTGTGATTTTGAAATTTCCGGGGTAAGGTAACAGAATCCCATCTACTATCTAGTCCACTACTCCCAATTTCACATCTCTTCTTTCCCAATCTTAAACAGTGTAGATTTACCTGTATCCTTTTCACTCTTACCGTCCTTACTTTTCTCTGTCCCAAGAAACTTATACTTCCCATCTATGCCTTGTTGTGCCTCTCTTGTCTCTGCCTTCATGTCCCTGTTGCATATATCCCATCCCCACTTAGTACTAAAAAGCTAAATATTGACCCCTCTGGCTCAAGATCATGAAACTACCTTTGGTAAATATCATCAGACTATTCTTTCAAGGCACAGCTATTGGTACATGATTGTTTATTTCTATTCTATGTTTCATTTCTCTCCCTTACTGTAACCACCTTTCTCTACTGTTTTTTAAGGTGGCCCATGTTCTCACTTATTAACAGGCCTTCCCATGCCACACTTGAAGAGGGGTTTGTGGGATTCTCATAAGAATAGAACACCTCTTGCTCCACGAGGCCTGGATTTCCTAGAAACCTCATTGGAAAATTCACATTGGAAAAAATACTATAATAATTTGTTCAAAGTATGAACCTTTGTCTTCATGGAATTTTCCATTACATCAATATTCCCATTTGGATGGTGAATATTTACTTGACAACCTCATGCTATCCACTAGTGCCAATAGAATGACAAGTTGATTTTTTACACCAAAATCACATGCTTACTACAGTTAAAAAATTTAGTAGAATCCCCTGATTTTTTGGTTCCAACTTCCTGCTACAACAAGGCATATCTAGCTCCTTTGTTAATTTCAAATTTCAATTCCTTGAATTCATAGTCCAGTTTCATAAATCTCAAGTAACTTTTTTTTTCCATGGTTCACTATTTTATAGATATCATTTCCCATCTTCATAAACTCCTCTCTTTCATTCAATTGACTCTCTTTCATTGAGTTTGAATAGTTCCGTGCATGGATAAGCTTTATCAGCTTCATAAACAAGCCTGTAAACAAATCTTGATTCTCCTCTCTTGCCCCATGATATTTCAATATGTTTTATAATATTCATTTCAGTGCGATGACACACTCAAAATTGAAATATCAAGGATGATCACTGCAAAGCATCAATACCCAAAAGACAAAAATGTGAAAATTGTAGCCGTTTTACACTAAATTACCAGGATACGAATACAGATACAGATACGGATTCGGATCCAGATACGGATCCACTAGTTTTCTATAAGCTAGGATCCAGATATGCCAAGGAAATGACAAGTACAAATAATTTAAATATATTTTTATATTTTAAAAAAATAAAAAAAATTATAATTTCTTTTTTATAATTTATATAACATCGTAAAAAAGTAATTACTAACAGATTAATATATTTTATTAATAACTTTAAAATTAATTTTTATTTATATATTTTATTAATAAACTTTAAATTAATATTTTATTATAAGTATTTAAATATTAAGTATTCATCCAAATTAATTAGTTTAAATTAAAGTAAAACATAACAACAACTATTATAAAATTATAAACATAAATTAAATTAAAGGGACACGAACTATTTAGATTGGATTATAAAATGAATTGGATTTATTAATTTAATAGGAATGTATTATAAACCATCCAAGACTAAACCTATGAGAGCTGGAAATTTAAAATTGGCAGCATAATAAGCTAATGCCAGACCTGGTCGGCCACTAAATAATCGTGGGATTCAACAATTGATTTTTCAATAATATTTCAAAAGTCCACACAAGCCACTAAATAATCGGGGGATTCAACAGTAATTTTTTCAATAATATTTGAAATGTTCTGACACAAGGGATCCAACAATATATTTTTCAATAATATTTGAAATGTTCTGATACACATTTTTTAACAAGACTCTAAAGTGAACTGAGTGATCCTGGCGGATCCAGATCCGAATCCGTATCTGCTCCGGGGATCCGCAGATCCAACTACCCAGACCCACAGATCTAGTAACATAGGTTTTACACGATAATAACTACTGTAAAAATTGAGATAGCTTGGCTAGAGATGAATAATGCCAACAATCAAATACAATTGTTTACGTATGTTGAATAGAGTCACAATACCTTCCAAATATTTGTATAAATATGTATTAAATAGTAAACACTTTAATTTTTTATTATCCACTTACCTATTTGTTCAACACAGTATTTTATTTGAGATTATCCCATTAGAGCTAGTTGCTGAAGGTGACTTAACATGGAATCATGTTTGGACTGAATTTCTTTTCTAGAGTTTGGGGGTGAGGAGAGAGGGTGCAAGGCTTGTCAATGGCTTGCACTAGAGGTCTATCAATGACTTGGATTAGCAACGATGGGCACACAACTATGCCCTCCCAACATGGGAACAATACAATGAAGCTTTATCTAGTGATTGATGTTCCATTGAGGGTACTAAAGGGATTATGGCACAAGAATGCTTTGACAAGAATTGAGTGCTTGGGCATTGCATTTGTAAATTACATCCTAGGCATGGAAGAATACATTTAATTAGATAATTTCTCATCATGGGTTACAATGACAAGTCACAAATATTGCAAACCAATATTGAGTGATTACATAGGTGTAAGGGATACAAGTGAACATGGAAATCACAAACCCTAAAGCAAGGAAGATAGGTGTCATTTCTCAGAAATATAACTCAAAACCTTTGAAAAACCAAGTTTGCTAGTTGGTGACAAGGGTTAGTTAATTGGTTTGGGTAAGTTTTATAAGGTTTATAAAGATTTTAAACATTGATCAAGTGTAGGGTTCTATGTAATTGGTTTTATGACATTATGATTTTTTACTTCCTGAAAATGCAAGTTCAGTTTTCACTTTTGAAGGCATTCTTTTCAGTAGCATTGTACCAGCAATGTAATTGTGGGATCTTGGTAGGACTCAATGGTTCAAGCAACGCCTTGTTTATCATGCACAAGAGAGGTAGTGATGAAAATCCATGCAATTATATTTATTTTTTCATGTTGATTGTTTCTCATGTACTTGGAGGTGTGTTTCATTGTTGCATTCACATATTTGGAGGCACTATGGCACATGTGGCGACACATAATCATCTGTGGCAAAATATTTTGATGCATGTTTCTCCATTGAAGAATGCCTTTGGGGCATATTTATAGGTATGAGGCATAATTTACATATATGGAGGAAATATGGACCCAATCGCATGGTAAAATAGAAAGATTACAAACATGAGGAGGAGTGTCCTACTCTATTAGGTTTTGGATGTTTTTATGGCATAATTAAATTAGGAGGAAATATGGACCCAATGACTTGGTCAACTAGCAATATTACAGACATGAAGAGGAGTTCCCTACCCTTATATGTCTTGGATGGTTTTATTGCATAATTAAATTTCAAATGCACAAGAGAAGAGGTGTGTTGCAGTTAAGAAAAGCATCTGAGTCACTTTCAAGGAAACTATGGCACACAATCTTATGGTGTTCCAATTTGAGAGGAGCTATGGCATATTTCATGAAGAAATCGTCAAATATCCTTCCAGGACCTCCTTTGCACCCCTGTTCGAAGCATACACTCCAAGAGAAGAACTTTTTGCATATAATGACATAAAATAAAGAAGAAGGGCCAATACCAAGATAATGTTTTTATTTGAGAGAACATATTCTATAGGAAAGCATGGCCCAAGGCATAGGAAACAAGGGTAAACATACTTATCTAGAAGAGTTTACTTCCATGGAAGAGTATACATTGTCTTGATAACCATCCTAGAAGCCCTAAACTTAGATATAGATTAAGAGTAGAGGAGTGCTCCACAACCTAAGGGAGTTAATTATACTTTATTGTCATATTTGATGAAGAATTAGCCTAATTAATAAGGGTGTCTTAACTTCAAGGGATTGAATGAAGACCATAACCCACTCATGCACATGTACCAAGGGTGCATCACCTCTTTAAGAGGCCTATTAGTATTTTGTTTGGTCAAAGTGGTTAAGTTGGAGGTTACATTGGATATGAAGGCATCATGTGGAAATGCGAACCACTTCAAACCTCTCATCCAATCAAAAAAGGGAAGAGCCCTACTTGAAAGGGTTTCTAGAACATTCCATGAATATTCTGTTCATGATCTAGTTAGGAGTGACTCCTGTAAAAAAGAGGCTTCATCTCATTTGTGAAGGATGGTTTTCAGGTGGAGGAAAATGCCTAAGATCATGGTATGGTTGTTACAGTTCTTTGGGTTAGATTTGGAAGCAGTAGTCAAAGGAGGTGAGTTTTTTGCCCTTTTTCAAGTCTGGTCAAATTTTCTTGAAATCTTGCTAGAGATTAGGAAAATTGTAGTTTTAAGATGTTGAGTCTACACAATCCAAGTTACCCGGGGCTTGTTAGGATGTTGAATCCATTTTTTCGTTCAAAATTTCATTTTAAATGACAAAATATTGTGATCTGACCAAGAATCATGTCACTAGATTTCAACCAACAAACCAAGAAGTTACCTGGTTAGACTATGCCGATTTGGAGCTTCTAATTGTCCAGGGGCTGAAATAGTTTTGTACACTTTCCATTTCATGCTTTTATTCACTTTTAATGTTGAGGAATTGTGTTTTCTATTATAGGGGTAGCTTTCCTTACATAAGAGGGTTTTTAAGAGAGATATGTTCATCCACATATAGCTGATGTGATTTTAGATTTGTTGTGTATTGATTGTCATGGTTTCTTTTCAATAGAAGGATCCTCTTTAAGCTCCATTCTCTCATATTTGATGCCATATCCTCATATAAGTATTTTCTTGAAGTCCTAATGTAATTTTTGAACATTTGCATTTGACTGTTGCCTGTATTTCAGAACAGTTAAGGGATGTTAATCATCATTGTTATTGAGTTTGCTAACTTATCCTTTTCTTCTTGGTTAAGATATAAATCTTCTTTATAATTCATGACTCGATGGCCCTTGGATAAGGCAAAAATCCATTGAAATTTACCACTCATTACATTGAAAATCCAAAAAAAATCATGCATTAGACATGCAATGAAGTCAGAGGCAAATGTGACACTTGCAGTTTGACTTGAATCTGTCAAATTCCATCCTAAAGAATTATTAAAATGTGTTCATCCAAATTTCTGTTTTGAATTTTTGTTGATTTGTGTGCATATGCTTAGACCAACTTGAATCCTAGTAACAGTTGCTACCTCCAACTTGGGATGTTGTATTCTTCCACTACCTCAAATTTCGGAAGTGTCCACAAGCCTCCTCACCTTATCATTAAATTAATTTGCCATGTAAATTAATATCTTACTAATCTTAATAAAATTATAGTTATATTGTGAAGGTATTCAATCCCAATTCATTATGCAAGTTTAAAGTGGAAGAGTACCAACTTCATTTCTATTATTAATTAGGATTACGTGTCTAAAATAACTTTACAAACTTGTGATTCTGAGATGCAATGAAATTGGTTTGAATGTATCAAAATCTATCCCCATAACTCTCTAAGCATGTTGATCCAAATTCCTCATTGGATTTTATGTTGATTTCTATGCATATGCTTTATACCAAATCAAATATAGTAACATTTGTTGTCTTTAACTTATGGTGTTATATTCTTCCACTATCTCAAATTCTGGAAGCTTTCACAACCCTCTTCACCTTTTCATTCATTTACTTGGGCATGTGAATTAATATCTGGCTAATCTAAATGAAACTATAGTTAGGTCGTTGTTGGTCACTTTAATTGCTTATTAATTCAAACAACTAAGTGCTACATAAATTGTCAACCCAAGGAAGTTTGTTTATTTCAAAGGCAACTACACACTATATGTGCTCAATCTCAAAAGCAGTAAAAGTTGTAGTAATAAATATTCTAATCACACCTTGCCCTAAGCAAACTGAAGCTTTACTCTGAGTTACAACAAAAACGATCTATTGCAGACAATTATCAAAGAATTCTTGATTACATTAAAAAGAACAATCTAGTAAAAGAAATGAATTTGCAAAGGAAGGGACTAACTATGCTGTAACAGAGAACATGACCCTATTCCCCAAGTAGGAATCTTCAACACCTGTTTCTGATTACTATGCTCACCAACTCACTCTGTAAACTCAATTACCAATAAAGCACTCACTGATTAACTGTGAATGAATTGAAGAAAGTGATGCAGCAATCAATTGGAAAACAGAGTTTCAGCAATAACACATAAGCAATATTCAGTAAACAGAACTTTAACAATGTATGGATAGAAAACACGCTTAACACACTACAGGAATGTAATGGGTGAATCTTGTGATGAAGGTGGGCCCTTGATCCAGGTGGATATTGGTGGCCACCTGCCAATTCCACCTGGACCCCCACCATTGTCTTTCTCAGCATTTTCAGTTTCCTTAATTGTAGCACAACTTACTATTTTTAGCAGTTTTTCGGGTCCTGAACTTCCGGAGCCGTTTTGAGGCCCTAAACGATGTTTTTTGGGGAATCCGGGGGCAACATGGGTCCATGGAATGGACCGATGTTGCATGTTCCAACAATGATAGTGCTCGAATAGATCTTTCTAATGAGCTATTGTACGCGTCAAACGGAGATCATATGCAAAAGTTACGACCCCGGGAAGTTGATGTACCAACTTACCCCCAAACGGGGCCCACAGTTTGGCGTTTCATCTCCTAGGGTTAGGTTTTGGAATGTTAAGGGTTTTTCATTGTTTCTCAACAATAAATAGGCCTTCGAGCCTCATTTTAAGTCAGTTCAGAGGCATGTAGCCCACACATCTCTTCTCAGAGATAGCTACCATCGCCCTAGCTAGTTTATTTCCATTTCTGATTGTAAGCATATTTCAGTATTTTCCATTAATGAAATGAAGTATTATTTCCGCTGCATATTTGTGTATATGGTTATCTCTGTAATTTGTTGCGTTCCAGTTTAAATCTGGATCACGAAGCTAGAACTTGACCTAGACTTCCTAGAATAAGATAGAAATTTCATCAAACATATGGCAAACATGTAAGCTACAAGTCATGAATGCATATTTGATCACAAAATGATAGTCTTCATCTGAGAATCACCAAGAAGATACTAAGCCCTCCCTAGATAGTAGCAATAACACTTTCTAGTCCATGCATTGCTCAACCATTCAATAACTATCAAACCATGACAAGAGCCATGGATATACTACAACATATAAACAACATAGAAACCATGCAAATCAGCCATAATGTCAACATAATAACTAGTACTAAATCATAATAGAAAAATAAATAGTATTAACATATGAAAATGCCATCCAAGTTAGGGACTTTCATGTACCACTCAATCATAGATTGGGCTAAATCAATTCTCTCTTTCATCCAATCACCCCCACGCCATATTCCAAGCATGAATATGGGATCTCATGGAATAAACCAAACCACCTCAACCCTCAACCATAGTGGTTCCACCTCTATGATCCAGAAATCACTAACATGAAACATATTAGTCTCTTATTACACGTGATTTTGTCAAATTAGGAAAATTACCATCGATTTGGATCTTTCGTTATCCAAAAATGTGTCTTGTAGCATTCCCCTGCAAAGTTTGAATCTAAATCATCCCAAATAAAGTGGAATTCTTAAATCCCATGGTACAAAACCTTGATTTTCGCCACCTAGACAATTCCCTAGTTGATTTATGTGCATACGCAAAGAAGACCATTAATAGTTGTGCATTAGTATGCATTGTCTTCCACTATGACCGGCGAACATGACTTAAAGTATGTAAAAATAAAAAGTCTAGAAGCATTATTGGTAGCATCTATCCCAACCAACAAGCTTCAAATGGGTGCCTATTCATTACTGATCCCTCCCACAATGGAATAACTCCCCTTCCTTTGTGTAACCTCTATCCCACTAATAGTGGATATCATCCCTTGGAGAATGGATCCAAAACTTCCCATTCTTTGCCTATAAAGCTACTACAAGTCTAAGGATTGGGAGAGGACTGTTGGAAGTAGGCTTATTCTATTGAGATTAGGTTGGAAGGCTTCTCTTACAAGGGAGAGGGTTGGAGATTGTAGAAGGGACTTGCAACATCAAGGTTATATGGTTGTAAGGCTTTTCTCCAGTTTTATGAATATAAAAGCAATTGTTATTACTCAATTATATCTTCATTAATTTAATTTGTAGGATTCCTTGATCACCTACATGGATTTTGGTTGTATATTGATCAGTTTATGATATATAATTTGTTAATTAGTCCATTTATATATTTGGTTATATGTTTTATGTTTTGATCTCTTATTTGTCTTTGTCTTTGAAAATCTCTTTCAAGATAGTATGGATAAGCTATCAGGAGTGACAAGAGGACATCTAAAGCATCAAGGAGCAAATAGTTGAAATATTTGAGGGACTTCATCAATCATTTCCTTAAATTGGCAAGAGGCCTCTATCATTCTATTTTCTTTCAGTCAATCAAAGTCTAGAGAAAGGTAGCAATTCTTGTTTGTTTGTCACTAGGGTTCTTTGAAGTCTAAGGAGATCACTCTTGTCTGCAAGAGGGATAAGTCCACATAACAAATTGGCGACTCCACTAGGGAATCATTTCAATCTCTGCAGGTTTTAACCCTGTACAGAAATTACCTGCATATGAATTCTAAAACAAAGAAAATAAACAATGCGAGAGCATAACACATAAAACACATATACACAAAGATTTTCCACTGGATCCCAAAACCGGGACTACCAGCTTGATTTTCATTATGTTCCTTTCAATGTTACAATACATATTTATACATGTCGAAGCATCCAATACCATGGACCGAAAACCATCGTGTCCAAAACCATGGACCGAAAACCATAGATAGGTTCGCCCAACCTAATATAGGGTCCAAAAAAAAAATTCCTGGGGCGCTGCCCCGAACCCCATGGAGGGGGGCTACCTGCCCCCCTCTAACCCCCCGGTTCACTACGTGGGTTAGTCATGGAAAGAATATAACACAGCCCAACAATCTCCATTGGTTTTCCTTGTCTGGCCTTTTCAACCTGCTGCATAAGCCTTCATAGAGTGTCTGGAAATTTTAGAAATTTGGATTTTGGGTTGGATTTGAATTCCTTTTATTTTTTCTTGAATTTCCCTGCTGTGTGCACTTTTACTTTAGGCATAGTGCGCACTTCTATGCATTTTCCTTTTAGCAACAGAGCGTATTCGCACTAGTTTACTCCAGAGCCTGCTCACATGCTTGGAACTTTTGAAAAACTTAGTTTTATCCTCTTTAAATCCAAACTCTTGGTTTTTTTCCTGTTGTTTTACACTTGTTTGAACATCTTGTGAGCGATTGTCAGTTTGTTTGAGTGTTATGAAGATTTTTGCTTGTGATTGTATTCTTTTTGCAAATTAGGGTAAGCTCTTATCTCATCAATGGTCGACCTATCAAAAGAGAGGTTTGTTAGTCTTTTTGTCTTGACTGTCTAGCTTTTTTCTATCGATTACATCAGATTTTGAGTCCAGATTGCTATTTTGAAAAAAAATGATTTGTGTGTCAAAATCAATTATTTTCAAGATTAGGTATTGTTTGTGAAAAATACTTCTTATTTTTGTTTCAAAATAAAAATCATTTTTCTTTCTGCTATCGAAGTGTTCATGACCCGTACTTTTACTACAAGTGAAGTCCTAGCTTTCCATTAAAGAAAATTCATTTTTAGTCATTATTGGTTTGTTGTTCCATTTTTCGAATTTTTGAGTGATTGTATGAAAAGAGAGATTTCGTGTTTGCTTGTGTTATTGGGCAAAGTGAAAAATTGAAATTGTTTTCAATATTAAGGGGATTTGAAATTAGACATTTGCATTTTAGGAAAAGGCTTAAAGTGGGGTTTAGAGTTCTTGTTTATATTTCAGTTAAAAAACGAGAAAGAGCATTTCCTTGCTCTAGATAGATTTTCATTGAAACAAAATATTATATCATCATTTTCGATTGCATTAGGATTGTGTCAAGTCACAATTTCAAGTTTCACATCCATTACCTTTGCGTAAACAACAAATATTAAAATTAACGCTAATTAAAATCAACCTAGAATTTTTTTATTCTTAGGGTTCTTTTCCACCTACAATAGATTAATTTGTAGGGCTTTAGAATAGGAAAGTGAGTAAACTTTCCAAAGCTTCAGACAAACACTAAAATTTTGTGATAGGGATATAATCCAATTATTTCAATTTTTCTCTGGAAAGTTCCCCTTACAAAGGAGTCAAACATGAGTTCATATCAGACCTAGTGAAGTGATCGTAACCACTTCATTGGCTATGGTACAACGATTTACACGTCTTACAATGGTGTCGAAAGGCACTTAGGGTCACTTGAAAGTAAACCTCCAATTAACCATGTTGATGAGATTTCAAGGGGATTGAGCTTTGTTACTCTGCCCTTGTGTGTACGTCTAATCTTCCGTTGTCCCCCTAGATATAATTGTTGTAGTTGGTAACCTTAGTAACCATAATCTGAGGGCTATTACCTGAGGTGATGACAAAGGGAAGGTCCTGTTGTACCTAGAACAGACGTTGACTAGACTCGCTTGGACTTTTTGGAGGGTAATCTTCTCTCGAGACGACATAAGTGAAGTTACTTGCACCAGATTGTTTCATTAAGTAGGTTGTCAGTGTAAATGGTTCCACTCACTCATATCTACATCCACTTTTCACTTTGATTTCTGTGACGTTGGATTTTATTGCCAACTAGTGATTTCATTGTGAAAAGCTTGTTTTCATGGTTTCAATCCTTAGATTTTTTAGCATGTGTTAATTGTTTGTTTTTACTTTTTTAGAGACCTTAGGATTGGAATGTGAATATTGTTTGATTTTGTGATAACTTTTCATCCTAGCTGAATCACCAAGGTAGTCACGTAGAATGCAAGGTAAACCTCCTGAATACACACCAAGTCAGTTGGAAAAGATAAAAAATGAAAGGTCAAAGTCAACACGATCAAAAGCCTCAGAAGAACCTGAAACATCAACAATTTTATAATTTGAGATAGTAGAAACTGGATTGAATCCAATGCAAGAAGTAGAATTAGGCTTAGTTTACTCTAGTCCATAGATTAGTGAAGTAGTTCACACAGAATCTGACACCGGCAAAGTTTCAGATATAGAACTAACTGAACCAGACTTAGAACATCCATAGTCTGAAGTTTCTCACCCTGAATCACCTTCGGTTGTTATAGTACCTACTCCTGAGCCACCTTTACCTCGAAAGAAGATGATGGTTACAAGTAAATTATCTCATGGGTTAATTAGTATTACAGATGTTACCGAAGAGATAGAAACACCTCATTCTCCCTTTACCGGTAGTGAAACTTTTGGCCCAAGAGTTCATTTCTCTTCTTTTTGATCTGACCCTTAGTATTTTACCACTTTAAGTTTTTTAGGTCAAAATTTGTCACTACCATGAATTCCTTTTTATTCACGGGAAAGAACTATGTCAGAAATTCCTATTGGGAGCAAACCTATCGATTCATCTATGTTTACCAACTCTTTGGAATCACTATTGTATGGTGGTTCATTAGTTCCTCGTGGATACCAGTCACTTACTGGGAACTTCTCAAGAGCTGCTTCTTCTCCCCAACCTTCTACTCAGTCATTTGGTTTATCTACATCTACTGTTCAAAGCATGACTTCCATGCATAAAGCACTTACATCATCATACCAACAAATTTACATGGTTTCTAGTAATTCAAGTAACCCTCAAGTAACCCTGACTGGGGTTTATTACCATCCTGGGGGGAAACTACCTTATCCTCCACCTGGAGGACAACCTATTGCTGGGGGTCAACCTTTTATTGGAACTTATGATCATATACCTTAGCCCAGACTAGGTCAACCTGTTGTAAATAAACCTTTACTTGGCACTCCTTATCCTGGGATGAACATTATTTGCAATCCTACTTTTACTCAACAATATGGTCCAGGTGCTCCACAAGTGCCACTTTATCAACCTCTTATGCCTATTGGACAAATTATTCCTCAAATACTTATTCCAGGTATTGTCGTACCTATCCAATAGCCTGTTCAAGGGATTCCTCAAACAGTTGTCCAACAATCTGTCCAAGGAATTCCTAAAACACTTGTTTCGCAACTGGTTCCAAGTTCTCCTTCGACACTTATTCCAGGAGTATCGCAAACGACCGTTCCAGTAACCCCTCAAATATATGTTCCTCATACTACTCAAGAAATCTCGCAGGCTTCTACTTATCAAATTATTCCTATGGTCTAGTCTATACCATACATTCCTATCGGGCAACCAATTGTCGAAACAATGCAAACATATTTTCAAGGTCAAGCTTTCCAAATTCTACCTTTTCAAGGTTAATCTTACTAGGATTCACCTTTTCAAGGACAAATTTTTCAAAGTCCACCTTTCCAAGGTCAAACTTCCAAAATCCACCTCTTCAAGGTCAATTTATTCAAAGTCAACTTGTTCAAAGCCAAAATTTTCAAGGTCAACCTTTACAAGCTCAACCTGTACAGGGGCAATATTACTTAGGTCAAATGGGTCAAGCTCAACCTTTTAAGTGTCAACCGTACCCCGGTCATACTTATCAAGTCCCTGTTCAACCTCAACCTGGTATGGTTCACCCTTATTACCTTGGTGGAATTTCAATTCCAACTGCATATGCTATTCTAAGATATCCTGGATATTCTCCTCCAAGGGTTGGTCTTAACCCACAAGGTTATCAATCTTTACCGCAAGATCCTAACCGACAGTTACCATTTATTGCAACCCTAGATCTACCACATTTATCTTGGTTAACTAATGATCCTATTTATTATTATCCTTATTGGTCAGCGATTCCTACCAAGTTACCGAGTGACATACCCAAATTTGAAGGCAAATTGAGAGAAGACCCATCCAATCATGTGATGACATATCATCTTTTGTGTGCATCGAATTCTTTAACCGATGATTCCATCCATCTTCGCCTTTTCCAATGAACTTTAACCGGTTCGGCAGCAAAATGGTACATTGAGCTACCTCGCACTTCTTTCCATAACTTTAACTCCCTAGAAATAGCGTTTTTAACCCACTTTAAGTTACCAATACATTATGATATTGCTACTGAACTATTGAATTCTTTAAAACAATCAAAATTGACTCACATTTTTTATCATATCCATGAATGGAGACGTAGTGTCGCTTAGTCAAGGTTTTTATTCTAGATAATATTTTAGTTGAGTGGTTTACAAAGTCACTTCTTCCTATTATTACGGAGGACGTCACCAAGAGAGGTGTCATCATGGAACAGTAGGTAATTTATCATGCCCAGTAATTAGACTTAGTCGACACTCAATCTGGCACTTTGTACAAAAAAGCCTCGAATTTACTGTGCCCTATGGGTGAACCAATCATTACATCTCCTACAGGATCAGGAGCTAATGTCGTTGATGGTATTATAGGTTTTGTTAACCAACACTCTAAGGGGAAAAGTAAAAATTCTAAAAATACTCAAACTTTGGCCATACAAGATACACCATCTGAAAGCCTTTCTCCGGAAACTATTTCTGAAATCGATGTTGTAGAATCATTTACTGGAAAGATAAAATCAACTGGAAGGAAAAAGAAAGGGAAAGGTAAATCGAAACAAAATGATTCTTAGAAAGAGAAACCTGTTAAAACTTAGCCTACTGATGAAAAATGAAAACCTCTCTATCCCTGCCTTATCTGCAATGAGGATCACTATACAAAGGAATGCCCACATCGGGCAGAGGTTTCCAAATTCATTAAAGATTCTCCAACTCCCATTGTTTTGAAGGATCCATTTCCTTCTCAAGATAGCAAAATGGTTTCTCATAACACATCTTCCTCTTCCATGTCGCAAGATATCATGATGATGTCTTCACAAGAAGTTATGGTAGCTACGATATATAAATATTACTCTCTAAGCATCTTGTTGACAATGGAAATGAGGTTAGTTCATCTGGTTAACCCTCCAATTCAATTCCTCTTCCTCCTTTTGACCATTACAGATCAAGAAACTGAATCCTGACATGATGATCTGACCACCTCCCAAAGTTGTGCTTCGAAAATTAGCTTTCAACCCGCATGCTAGAGCTGCACAAAATTACAACATTGTTGAAGACCTAGCTATGTCTACTTCCATAATGTTAGCTCTAGAGGTGTTGCAAACATGCCTAACACAGTGAAAGATTTTATTGTCAACCATAGCAGCTATTGATCCACATGATTCTAACTTAATTATCTTTAATCTTGAGAGTCATATCTTGAGACTCCTTCATCAACTAACATTCCATATTCTAGTTTTTGTTAAAAATAGACGAGTATTTCGCACAGTTGTGATGAAGGAGATTCTACGTGCATTATGTCAATTTCTTGTTGGAAAGCTTTAGGTTCTCCAACCATCAATCACTCACCTACCACTTTGAAAGCCTTTGATGGAAGAGGTTTTCGTCATTATGGGATCCTGAACGATTTTCCCATAAAGCTAAAGGGAAAAATGGTCACAATCAAAGTTTAAGTTGTTGATGCTTAGCTTGACTACAACCTTTTGCTTGGTCGAAGTTGGATGCTATTTAAGAAGTAGTCACATCGTTGTTTCGAATGATACAATTTCCTCACAAAGGGAAAATTGTCAAAGTAGATGAGTTGTCTTACTAACTTCAAACCCTAACTCTATGGGTAGCATACCTTTTGTCGGAAAAACAAATACTCTTTATGAGGACATTGGTGTTGGTTTACTCAATGACTTATCACTAATGGGAACCTTTGCAATGCCTCCACCGAATTTCCCTTCGAAATTTGCCAAGGTTAACATCATTACATCAAGTACTATAGAATCCTATGCTCTGTGGATAGTCCCTTTAGAGTCTAAAGTTCCTCTTATGGAAATGAGATGCCTTTGAGCCATTTCGAATTAGCTTATCAGGAAATAAACTCATTTTCCGACCCTTCATCTTTTGATATTGATTGAGTGGATACGATCAATGATGATTATTTTCCTTTACCTTGGTTAGAACCATTTTCACTCTTTGATCATTTTGACTGTACGTTTCCAACTAACGAAAGCATCATGGAGGTTATGACTTCGAATGAAATGCCTTGGAACGATCACCATCATTGTTCATCTTTTTCTACCTGACCCTGATAAAATCGAGAATGATTTTTCAAATATTTTTTCACCTGAGATAGTAAATATTCCATAATTGCCCATTTCAATTTTTCAAACTAAGTCCGAAAAGAATTTGGGGAATATATATGCAATGACTACCATTGGCATCTCAGTTAAAACAGGGATGTTGAAAATATACACATAGGCACCTCATGCTCAATGGAAGAAATTCAAACATATAAGGCTCTATTTCAAGAATTTCGCGACATTTTTACCTCATCCTATGAGGAAATGCTAGGAATTGACCTAAGCATTATAGTACACGAAATTAAGACTTACCCGGATGCCAAACCTATCAAACAACGATTACATCCAATACATTCACGAAAAGCTGTTATGATTAAATTTGAGGTCGAGAAACTTCTCAAAGCAAGTTTCATCTACATGTTTCCCTTAACTAATTGGGTGTCCAATATCATACCTATTAATAAGAAACATGGAACCATTAGAGTATGCGTTGATTATAGGGATACCAATCAATCTTGTCCAAAAGGCAATTATCCTACACCCTATATCGATCAAATCATCGATGAATGTGCCAGAAATGAAATGTTTTCATTTATGGACAGATCTTTTGGCTACAATCAAATTAACATACTCCCAGTTGATCAACACAAAACCTCATTCATCTACCCATGGGGGACTTTTACCTATTGAAAAATCCCATTTGGTTTGAAGAACGCTGGTGCAACTTTTCAATGGGAAATGTCTTATGCATTTCACGATATCAAGAATATTGTGCAACCGTATTTAGATGAATTTCCAGCTCAGTCATTGAGACGGGAAGACCATCCAATGCATCTAAGAGCAATCTTTATCAGATTTCGTCAATACAATATTCGCTTGAATCCACATAAGTGTGTTTTTTGTGTGCAATCTAGTCGATTGCTAGGATTTATCGTTTTAAAGGAAGGCATTCGTGTCAATCCATTAAAGGTTGAGGCTATTATAAATTTTTCTCCTCCTTCCAATCTTTGCCACCTCCAAAGTTTGCAAGGGAAAGTAAACTTTCTACGTCGATTTATCTAGAACTACTCCGAGTTGACTAAAGGTTTTACTCGACTTTTGAAAAAGGGCATCTCATTTATCTGGGATGAAGTGTCTCAAAAATCCTTTGATGCACTTCAATATGCATTGACCCATACACCACTATTGCATCCTCCTGATTATCATCGAGAATACTTTTTATACTTAGCCACGCTCGATGCCACCATTGGCATGGTTCTAGTTCAGGAAGACAAATCAAACGAAAAGTATGTGATATATTACTTAATTTGTAATTTGAACAAAACTTAAGCAAAATATGCACATGTGGAGAAATTGGACTTGGTAGTTGTTCAAGTTGTCTAACATTTTTGTCACTACATTTTATTGTGCAAAACTACTGTGATTTCTGATTGCAACCCCATGGTTTACATTCTTACCAGACAATTGTTGGGGGGCAAGTATTCCAAATGGATAGTAATCCTACAGGAATTCAATTTGGAATTCATTAAATCTAAATCTAATAAATCATTGGTAATTGTTGAACTATTGTGTGACTTTCCTTGTACTGAAACCAAACACGTGGCAGAGGATTCTCTTCCAGACAAATCTCTCTTTCTAATCAGTACTTTAGATCCCTAGTATGGAGATATCATCATTTATCTCCAGATACAAACGTTTCGGCCAAAAATGAGTCGAACTTATCATCATCGTATCTAGTATCAATCCTAACAATATAATATTGCTGGCGATACACTTTATCATCGTGGTACTGATTCTATTTTCTGAATATGTTTAACTCATGAGGAAGCCAAAAAGGCATTAAATGAATGCCATTCTGGAGCTTGTGGTGGTCATATGTCAGGGTTTTCCACTGCTCAAAAGATCATGTGCATAGGTTATTTTTGGCCTTCTATGTTCAAAGATTGTATAACTGTGGTCTGGAAATTCCATAATTGTTAAATATATGACCAAAAAATGCATGCACATCCAACTCCTCTTCACCCAATCATTCCTGTTGGTCCTTTCGCTAAATGGGGAACTGAATTTCTTACATGTAACCCTCACTCAGCTGGGGGGAATGGGTACATTATCCTTATAGTAGATTATTTTACAAAATGGGTCGAGGCGATGTCTACATACAAGGATGACGTTGAAACAACATTCATTTTCATGTTCAATCATGTAATTTCTCAGTTCGGAGTTTCACAAGCTATCGTCACGGACCATGGTAGCCATTTTCGAAACTATATGATGATCGATCTTACCATGAAGCTAGGCCTGCATCATGACAATTCTACTCCATATTACCCACAAGCAAATGGGAAACTGGAAGTCGTTAACAAGGTTTTAACCACCATGATTAAATGGATTATAGGGACTCAAATGATATTGGCATCTAATGCTTTATCCAACCTCGTGGGCATACTGTACCACAACAAAAACTTCAATTGATTTTACTCCTTTCCATCTTGTCTATGGCATGGAAGCAGTTCTACCGATTAAATGTGAGATATCGTATTTGAAACTGGAAATTGAATTATTACTAGCTACTTTTGCTGAAGAGGAATGCTTCATGTACTTAGCATGTCTCGATGAGAATCCTCGTGATGTTGCATTAGCTAGAAAGGTCCAAAAGAAACAAGTTAAAGAATGATATGATCAGAATGTCAAACCTCGTTCATATGTAGAAGGTAATTTAGTCTTGGTCTATGATCAAGAGCATGATAAGTTAGGCGTTGGTAAATTCGGGCCTATGTGGCATGGCCCTTATATTGTAAAATGTATATTGGCAAAAGGGGCTAATGAATTAGTTGATTATGACGGAATTCCTTTGGGAAATCCCAAAAATGGCCTTTACCTAAAGAGATATTATGCTTAGATTATTCGATGAAACATTTGTATATATCTATACCATAGTTTATGTGTGAAATTTTTTTTAGCAATTTTTGTGATTTTCTGCTACTTATGCTACTCATCTTGTGTTACACTTGATTTGCATATGTCAACATCCCCTCAAAATTACATTGGCATCACTGATGGTACTAGTCATAGTACTCGGAATTCGTCTTCCACAGCTTGGGTCATTTATTCACCCATAGATGAGTTAGTTTATATTCATGGGATATGCCTCGTCTAACAATGAACAATATTGCATAATATAGTGCAATTATTGAGCTATTATCTGATGCCATTGCATTTGGCATTCGTCGATTGATCATTAGGCTAGATTCACAACTTGTGGTATTAAATTTGAATGTTGTTTATTCCGTTAGAAGTGCTTCCATGTTAAGGATGTTTTTTCAGGTTTGTCTCTTGGAAAGAGAATTTGATTATATTGAGTATCAACATATTCTAAGAAATTTGAACACATTAATAGATGCATTAGTTAATAATGTGTTAAATTGGAACTTGTAAAACATTTGTAAAGAAATCAATGTAATATTCATTCATATATTGTACAAGATAGATAGAAATAGAAGTAGTATCTTTCATTAGATAAAAATATGTATATAGACTGGCTTTTACAAAAATGTCATCCAAAGACATAAGGCCTTGTTGCCTTTATTTTTCGAACATGCCGATACATCATAAAAAATCAAAATCTAACCCTCATACTAGCCACTATGCATGATGAAGATCATGGTAGCATACAATAGCACGTGCTACTCATTGTAGTAAATGACTAATAGGACCAGGAACCCCTGCAGTATGCCTCTGGTAGCGGAGAGGAAAATCATCTATAGCAGCATCCGGGATGAACAAAGCCAACCTCTTAAGGTTGTGATCTATCTCTGTCAATGTCTCTACTACCTCTAGGTTCTATACTATGGGAGTTATTAGATGCTCACCACACCAATCATATCTACGTAATTCAGCTGGTCTCACTGGGGCCACATTTGCATGATCATTTCAGATAATTAGCTTTGGATGCTAAAAATAACAAAAATGAAAATTTTCAAAAAAATCAACCAAATTTTGAAGTTTTACCTATAGCATCCCACTACATCCAAGGAGGCAGTGGCATGTCTGAATCTCCCATGTAGTCCATCCCTGCATATGGAAAATCTTTGATCATCATGATCTGGCTTTCTAACCACTCGAAGAAGTCAAGAGTAAATCTGATTGTTGGCCCTTCGCCACCTCCATGGTGTTGCATAATTGTAACCCATTTCAACATGTGAGGGTCATGATTCCCTCCTCTCTCTACAGCTACCTGTGGATCCAGAAGAGGAATTCTCTCCAAAGAAAACGAAATAACGAAGGCACCATAACCAAAGATTTTGAGTTTACTCATTTTGACCTTGGTTATTTGCCCCTTCAGATTGGCAACTATAGCCTCACTCCAGTTAAATATGGTACCTTGAAAGTAATCCACAGTGGTTTGCATCTGATCCTTCATGAGCAAATACAAAGTTGCACTACCACACAATCATGCAACGGTGAACCCTATGGCTTTCAAAGGAATTTGTGTTATGGTCTTGATGTCAATCCTGTCATCTTTGAGAGCAACTCCATCATTACAATGTTGTATCAAATAAGTAGCATTGGTTTTGCCACCTCGCCTATGCCCATACAAGTTGATTTCCACCCCATGGTGTGGAATTCCACTCAGGAAGTAAATGTCATCAGCATTGATGACAAGTCTGTGTTCTCTGACTATGAAACATTCTTCCTTAACATTCCACTTGCCTAACATCCATTCTAGCAAGCCTAATTGGGCCTTCATGCCCAGAATGGTAAAAAACTCATACAAGTCATAATTTGTCAAGGCTTCTATGGTTGTTGGATCATTTAGAGCAGGTATAACTTTCTCTTCATGGTCAAGTTCTCTCCATTCCATGTTTGTGGTTCAAAAGCCTGCAATTAAACACAAAATATCATTAGAATGAATTATGGAGAGAATTAGCAAAAGATTTGGGTGTTTTCTATATTATTTTTCTTGCCCTCGGCATTGTGCACATCCGACATCAAAAACCAGTGTGCATGTGTGCGATTTCTTTCCTATAAACTACACACATAGTGTCAAAAAATAAGTTGATGTGCGTAGGCCCGATAAGGTCGACCTACGCACATCGAGGGCAAAAATCATTTTGAAAACCCCTCCCTAAAAAACCTAAATCTATGGTGAAAAGCTAAATAAATGGCATAAAAATGAAGAGCTTGAAAAGACCATTTACCTGGAGAAGACGGCTAGCGATTTCGTCCAACAGTTTGCCGGGAATCAACTTTGGAAGTTTCTGGTAAAAAATGACTTCTATCACTCTCAAAAGGATAAAAACACAAATGGTGAAAATGTTTTACTTTTTAGGCTTTTTATAAGTTTTTAGGGCTAATTAAATATTATTTTTTCCTATTGACTTTTAAAAACCTATTTTTATAATGTTTTCACACTAATTTTTGAGCAGAGATCATTATTTCAAGTTTAAGTGTGTAGGTTGCAGGTTATTTACGAAAATGGGTCATTTTGGTATTGAGTACATTGTTATCACTTTTTCGAACTCATTAAAACTTACGAAAAAAGTGACACCATGGAGTTCTCTTTATGCCCTTTTCAGACTCCTAAAAATGAAAAGATCTTTGAGTACTTGATTGTTTGAAATTGTAAAAGTAAATGAACAACCGTTTATTCAATATAAGTTTACCCCTTTTACGAACTGAAACGAATATTTAAAAAAAGGTATATGTTGACTAATCATGGTCAATAGAGTTCTCTCCTGCATTATTTTATCCTTTTTTGGGCTTGAGGGACTAAGTTTACGAGAAAGAACACTATAGAGTTTACTTATGTTGATCCAAGAGGATCTTGTCAGTCTAGTGTATCTGGAGAGTTTAGGTCGTCTTCAGCGTCGTCAACCTCACCAGTGTTCTTCAATTCTTCAGGTGATTGTTTCGTCATTAGTTCTTCATGGTGGAAATGTCACGATGTGACAATTGTTGTATATGGTTTATTTCATTAAAGGTAACCACCCTAAATGGCAACCTAACTCATTGTATTTAACTTATGCTACAAACCTATGGTGAAAAACCTAATGCTAAACCTAATACCTAAACCCTAAGTGCATTAAAACTCCAAACCCTAAGATAAATGACCCTCTTGGACTTTGTATTACAATAAAAAAACATTACAAAACAATAAAATACATAACCACAATCCTAACTACAGAGGAGACCGCAACGGAACCGCGGCTCATGTGAGCGGAGACAGAGTTAACTGTAGCATCAAGTCTTAAACTGTCAGTCTTCAAACAGCGCGGGAAGTCAGCAGGCATGTGACAATGTTCACCGCAGAGTTTTATGTAACCGTGCCGAAGTTTGTGAACGGTGGAAAGCCTTCAGGTGTAACCGCAACAGCGGAGCTAAGTGGACACATGCAAAATCGTTAGAGCGGTGGTAACCGTAACCGCCGGGCGGATAAGCCACTAGGTGGTAGTCAGATAGTCGACCACCGAGAAAACCCAGTTGTTCACATGGAAACAGTTAACCATCGTGCAGTCAACCTAACCACCAACGGTTATATTTGGGTTTTTGTGAAGTTTGTTAAAACAAATTTATTCAATGACCATGGCCTAATGACCCTAGGTGTCATTGAGTGACAAGACCGAGTATCTACCTATCCAAATCAAGCCATTCATGCCTATCTAAGCCTGAGGGGCCTCAAATGAACCTGGAAGGTTATAAATTCACCTTTTTGTCATAGAGAAATACATTAGAGTGATTTTGGTTTTTGTATGCAGATTCTATAGGTTATAGGCAGTTTTGTTTTCAGTGTAACAGGAACATTCGGAGTCAGAATTGGGAACCGTGATAGGCGTTGGAAAGCTGGTTCAGAGAGCTATCCATTGATAGTGACCGGAAGTGCCTGTGTGCATATTCAGTTTGGTCAAACCTATGTGTAATCGACCTCTTTTGTTTCAATCCTAATAGAGCGGTCGCCACCCGGAGATGTAGTCCATCAAGGACGAACTCCGTAATCAATCTTGTTGTTTGGTATCACTGTGTGTTTGTTGTTTTCACTTCTGTTATGCATCTTACTTATGTTTAATCAATTGTCGTAAAGTCTTTCTTCTCAAGCAGTTCTCTCGATTTTCGTACTTTTAGTTAACAATTAATTCAATAATGGCTAATCAATTCTACATCAATTTTAACTTATGATCATTTCAAATCATATAATTTGGTACCACAACAGGTTGCGTTTGTAGAATTTGCCATTGAATGTTAACCAGGTCAAAGTCAGAACGTGGAGAAGGAATCCTTGAGTAGATTAATCCAGAGATTGGAAAGCGACGAGTTGTTCATAAGTCGACCATGGTAGGATCTGATGTAGGTGAAAACACTAAAACTAAGATGAGTGGTGAACAGCTTCAACAAGCATTCTTGACATTGCAGCAGATGTTGGGAGAACTGTACGAAGACAACAAGGCGAGAGATGCAGCTTCCTCTTCAAAGAAATTGAAGAAGGACAAAGGTAAAGGCAAGGCTGATAGACCTCCTTCACCTCCATCATCTCCATCATCCCCTTCTTCTTCTTACTCTTCTAGTACAAAATATGAAATAGAAAAGAAACCAAACAAAACCACTCTTTTGAAACTTGATGTAAAATTTGAATTACCTATTTATGCTGGTGAAATGAATCCTGAAAAATTAGATAACTGGATTAAGCAGATAGAATTGTATTGTCGTATTTAAAACATCTCTGACAATAAAAGGAAAATTCAGTCAGCTACACTTAGAATGGGGGGAACAACTTTAATCTGGTGGGAAAGTAAAACGCGAATAGATGTAAAGCGAAAACGAAAAACCATCTCTTCATGGTCTAAGTTTTTAAAAGCTCTTAGGAAATAGTTCTATCCTTTGGGATACATGCAGCAAGTTGTTATTGATTGGCAGCATTTGAGGCAAGGTGAAGGGCATAGTGTTCAGGAGTTCAGAAAGAAAGCATTGGCGCTTGGTATTTCATTGGATACACGTGAAACTTTATTAAAATACATCAACATTTTACATTCATATTTGCAGCATATATTATTGATGTTTAATCCTGGTGATTTTGATGAAGTGTGTGTTCAGGCTATACATATTGAATCAGGTGGAAAACCGTTCAAGTTTTCGCAGAAACCATCCAGACAATTGGAAATCAAGGATTCCAAAGACAGCAAGAAGAAGGGTAATCTGAAGGGAAAGAGATCAGCAATAGCTCAGAAGGAAGGTGAAAGACCTACTTGTACTCATTGCCAGAGGAACAGACATGATGAGTCCAAATGTTGGTAACTTCTCCCAGAACTCAAACTGAAGAAGTTTCAGAAGAAGAAAGGTGAAAAGAAGGCCAATAGAGCAATCCAACAATATTTGGGCTCCGACTCAAGTGATGAAGGTAAAATAACCGCAATGGTTTCAACATGTAAAACTTTTGATACTAGTTCAAGTTCTAACACTTCCATACCTTCTTCAAACTGAAATCATCTAAATGAGGATAAAAGGGTTGAATTATTTCACAGAAGGATAACTTCTAAGCACACAAAGATAGATACATTATTTGACAGTGGATCATAGGCAAATTTAATATCTGAAGATTTAGTTAAGAAATTGGATTTGGAGACACATAATCATCTAAGACCATACCCTCTAGGTTGGTTGAATAAAGAGACTAAAATTAATGTCACAAAGAAATGTCAATTAAAATTTGCCATAACAAATTACTACATCAATAAAGTAGATTTAGATGTGATTCCAACAGATATATGTGGAGTAGTGCTAGGAAGTCCTTATCTCTATGATCGTGATGCAGTGTTTTATAGGAAAGAGCATAAATATCATCTTAAGAAAGATGGGAATTGAATTTATTGTCATGGCACATAAACTTTAAACACACTTGGATTTAGTTTCAGTTAATCAGATGAAGAGATTAATAAGTTCAAGTAAGAAATACGTACTTATGGTTGTGAAAGAACAACATAAGGATCGACAGGATGCTTTTTCAGGTTGTGAATCTAAGTTCAAAGATAGATTAGTTAAAGTGGTAAATACTTTTTAAAATCTATTTAAGGAACCGAAAAATCTTCCTCCTAAAAGAGAAATACAACATGAAATACAATTAATGTCAAATGCCCCTCTTCCTAATATTGGAATGTATCGCTTATCAGTTATAGAGATTGAAGAAATAAAGAAACTAATACAAGAATTGGTTGGAAAAGGTTTTATTCGACCTAGTTCATCTCCATGTGGCTCACCCATAATTTTAGTTCCTAAGAAAGATGGGACATGGAGAATGTGTGTCAACTTCAGGACCGTAAACAAGATAATAAAAAAAAAACAGGTATCCTCTCCCTAGGATAGATGATTAAATTGATAAACTGAAAAATGTTGCCTATTTCACTAAGTTAGATTGAAGAAGTGGGTATCTCAAATCCACATAGCAGAAAATGACATATGGAAGACTACATTCGAAACTAGACATGGACTATTTGAATGGTTTGTAATGCCTTTTGGTTTGTGTAATGCACCAGCAACTTTCATGCGGGTTATGAATGATGTTTTCTGCCCATACATTGATAAATTTGTCATAATCTACTCAGATGACGTTGTGATTTTCAGTTCCAGTATAGAAGATCATGTTAAGCATGTAAAGCAGGTTTTTGGAGTATTAAACAAAGAACAGTTGTACCTTAAACTGTCCAAATGTGAGTTTGGGAAAACTTCACTAAATTATCTTGGTTACATAGTTGGAGGTGGAAGTTTAAAAATAGCTCCAGCTAAAATCGATGTGATTGTTAAGTGGCCAAGACCACAGAATGTGACTGAAGTTAGAAGTTTTTTAGGTGTAATTTAGTATTGGAGAAAATTTATTGCACAATTTTCTTTGATTGCTTCATCGTTACATGCTTTAACAGGTTCTAAAGTTCCCTTTTAGTGCGGAGGTAAACAACAAAAATATTTTGATACACTTAAGCAGAAAATAGTCATAGCAGAAATCTTATCTTTACCAGATATTCAACAGCAATTTGAAATTGAAACAGATGCTAGTGGTTATGCAATGGGTGCAGTATTACTTCAAAAAGGGATATCGATTCGTTTTCATTTAGAAACTTTTTCTAAGGCGGTAATGAATTATCTGACAGATGATAAAGAACTATTTTCTTTGGTTTAAAGTGTTAAGAAATGGAAACGTTATTTAATGGGTAAGGAAATAGTGATTCACACAGATCATCAGTCGCTTCAGTACTTACAGTCTCAAACTAAGTTGCAACAATCTCGTCATTACAGATGGATGGGATTTCTTCAGCAATTTCACTTAGTAATTAAGTACAAGAAAGGTGTCCCAAACAAAGTAGTTGATATGCTATCTAGGCCATCTTTGAATGCTTCTGTAGTTCTACATAGTATCTCTTTAAAGCATGAAAGTTATATAGAATAATATAGAATGGATGTTGATTTCAAATATATTTATGAATCACTAACTCATGGTGCTCAGGTGGAAGAAATCAATTATCATGTTCATGACAAGTTGTTATATCATCTAGGTAAGTTATGCATACCACAAATAGAAAGAGCCCATGTTGTCCGAGAAGCACATTCTTCTCGCATTTCAAGACATTTTGGAGTAAGCAAAACAATGGCACAAGTTCAAAGGTATTGTTATTGGCCTCGTATGTATGAAATTGTTGCTAAATACATTAAAGGATGTGTGATGTGTTCGACCAGCAAACCAGGGAATCAAAAGATTGGTTTATACATGCCACTCCCAGTTCCTTTGCGACCATGGGATAGTATTTCCATGGATTTTGTTGGAGGACTTCCTATGTCCAGGAGAGGGCATGATTACTTGTATGTTGTGGTTGGCAGATTCAGCAAAATGTGTATTCTTGTTCCACGAAAAAAGCAGTGACAGCTGAACAGACTGCAAAGATGTTCTTCGATCAGGTATGGGTTCATTTTGGGTTACCTACTTCTATTATTTCTAATCGAGACACTCATTTTGGAGGAGAATTTTGGTCCACTTTATGGGAACTCATGGACACAAAGCTGAAGAAGAGCACAACCTTTCATCCACAAACCGATGGACAAACTGAAGTGGTGAATAGTACAATCATACATATCCTCCAAAGGTATTGCAGTAAACATCCTAAATTGTGGGATGAATCTTTATCTTATGTGCAACATGCTTACAGTCGAGCCTTACATTCATCCACTAATCGATCACCATTTGAAACATGTTTTGGGTATCTACCGAAGTCACCAATGGATTTCATGTTTGGTGAAGAGGATAAAGTTGGTGAACATGATGATGCGAACAAAGCAGCTAAGTTCATTCAACAGGTACAAAAAATACATGCAGCGATGCAGGATCAGTTAGAGAAGAGTCAGACCAAGTATAAAATGCGCCATGAAAAGCATCGAGTCGATCATCATTTTCAGGTTGTCAATCAGGTATGGTTGTATATCAGTAAAGACAGGTTGAAAGGAGAAGGTAAGAAACTAAAACCCATCACGTATGGCCCTTTCAAAATTATGGAAAAGATTGGAAATAATGCATTTCGATTAAATTTACATCCTTACATGCAAATTTACTCAGTTGTAAATGTGGAAAATCTGAAATTGTATGAACCTCCAATGATAATGGATTCCAAGGAAGATACACAGATTCTGACTATTGATGATTTGGCACCTAAGTATATGAATGAGTTGCAGTAAGATATAATCTTGGACAGGAAGATTTGATCTTTGAGGCATGGAGATGTTGAATATCTTTGAGTAGGACTCAAGGGCATGAATCTAAGCAAGGCAAGGTGGATGGAGACCAGAAAAGTGAGGGAATTGTACCCTCACCTGGTATCTGCTTAAAATCAAACTTTTGTGGTCCAAAACCTTTCAAGTGGAGAGGATTGATCCAGGAGGATCTTGTCAGTCCAGTGTATCCAGAGAGTTCAGGTCATCTTCGGCTTCGTCAACTTCGCCAGTGTTCTTCAGTTCTTCCAGTGATGGTTTCGTCATTAGTTCTTCATGTGGAAATGTGACAATGTGACAATTGTTGTATATGGTTTATTTCATTAAAGGTAACCACCCTAAATGGGAACCTAACTCATTGTATTTAACCTATGCTACAAACCTATGGTGAAAAACCTAATGCTAAACCTAATACCTAAACCTTAAGTGCACTAAAACACCAAACCCTAAGATAAATGACCCTCTCGGACATTGTATTACAATAAAAAAACATTACAAAACAATAAAATACATAACCACAGTATTAACTGCAGAGGAGACCGTAGCGGAACCATGGCTCATGTGAGCGAATACAGAGTTAACCATAGCATCAAGTCTTAAATCATCAATCTTCAAACTGCGCGAGAAGTCAGCAGGAATGTGACAGGGTTCACCACAGAATTTTATGTAACCGCGGCGGAGGTTGTGAATGGTGGAAAGCCTTTAGGTGTAATTGCAATGGCAGAGATAAGTGAACACATGCAAAATTGTCAAAGTGATGGTAGCCATAATCGTCAGGCGGACAAGCCACTAGGTGACAGTTAGACAGTCGACCACCGAGAGAACCCAGCCGTTCACATGGAAACAGGTAGCCAACGCGCAGTCAACCTAACCACTAGCGGTTTTATTTTTAATATATGGTTATATTTGGGTTTTTACGAAGTTTGTTAAAACAAATTAATTCAATGACCATGGCCTAATGACCCTAGGTGTCATTGAGTAACAAGACCGAGTATCTACATATCCAAATCAAGCCATTCATGCCTATCTGAGCCTGAGGGTCCTCGAATGAACCTGGAAGGTTATAAATTCACCTTTTTGACATGGAGAAAGACATTAGAGTGATTTTGGTTTTTGTATGCAGATTCTAGAGGTTATATGCAGTTTTGTTTTCAGTGTAATAGGAGCATCTGGAGTTGGAATTGGGAACCGTGACAGGCATTGGAAAGATGGTTCAGAGAGCTATCCATTGACAGTGACCAAAAGTGTCTGTGTGCACATTCAATTTGGTCAAATATCTGCGTAATCGACCTCTTCCATTTCAATCCTAATAAAGCAGTCGCTCATCTTGAAAGAAAACCCGAAGACGTAGTCCATCAGGGACGAACTCCGTAATCAATATTACTATCTGGTATCACTGTGTTTTTCTGTTTTCACTTCTGTTATGCATCTTACATATGTTTAATCAGATGTCGTAAAGTCTTTCTTCTCAAGCAGTTCTCTTGATTTCTGCACTTTCAGTTAACAATCAATTCAATAATGGCTAATCAATCTACACTAGTTTTAACTTATGATCATTTCAAATCATATGTTTTTCTCCTAACTCCCTAAAATTGAAAAACACCTAGATTTACTTTCTCTGGGCTCATTTAAATTTACGTTGAAAGAGATGAATGAGTTTTGTTTTGTGTCTTTTCAAATTATTTAAATATGAAAATGACATTGAGTTACCCCTTTACTGGACTCGTAAAAATTAAATAGTATAGGACTCATTAAGCATTACGAGACCGAACCACTTCTTCTTAAGGTTTGTTAAAAATACTTCGTAGGACTCATCTAAAGGATGAGCTTACAGGACAAGCATATGTTATCCTCCTCAATCTTGTAAAAAATAAAGAGGTATTTGCCAGTAATGGTGGGGGAAAAGTGAGAAAGAATCGTTGTTTTGTACTTGTAAAAGGGAGTATGTCACTCTTGAACATGACACTCTGTCACTTTTCGTGTCCGAGTTGGGAAGTCTATTTGTTACTCAGCTGATCATACCTCATTGAAATTCTTTAGTTGGTCTTGGTTTTATTTTTTAGTCCAATGTTGCCAAGTCGTCATGTCGTGTCTCTGATATGTTCGAGAGAAGTTCAACCTCAGTCAAATTACTTTGTCAATCTTAGCCTTCAGTTGCATCAACCATCCCTAAGTTAGTCCTAGATTTTCAAAACTATTTTTATTCAAAACTTACCATGATTTTCATGTCATATGCCATCCTATGGCATATCACTTCCTATCAACTTCAACTCATTATCTACGAAGTTGATCTAGAAACCTTCAGTACCTTGAGGCCTGCATGCCTTAATGGCAGGTTTGTTCTCTTTGACGACAGGTTCTCATCATTGACCTTCGATCGAATGATTCTATGAGTGTTCAACATCAAATAATCTATTCACACTTCATAACTTATAGTAGAAGTACCTTGACAGCTATTGTCATTATTGGTGGTTTCTCTCACACTTGTTAATGGTTCACATCATTAACTGGTAATCAAGTGGTTTCTACCATGTTCGAATTCGAGACATTCACTCGCATGGCTAGAATCGTACTACAAATCAAGAGATGGAGATCAAGACCCTGGATCTAGTTTCATCCATCCAATCTGCGTGGAGTTATTAACTATTCATGATTGTAAACATAGATCCATTGATGGTTGCGTCCATACTGTGTCGTCTATAAACATGGATCCTCAAATATATTTTACGTATTATGTTTTGAGACATTTATGTTATAAGTATGGGAATGTCTACCTCAGTAATGATATTGTATTTTGCATTGTAACATTTGTTTTATTGATTTAGGTCTCTGACTGTAGTCTCTAACCCAAACCTTCACATGATAAAGAACTTCAGTCATCAAAATATTTCTTCTGACTTTGCGCTTTAGGAGGAAATTTTTTACACGCCATTTTGTCGCATTAGGCAAATGACCATTGATTTAGATCTTTCGCTACCCACAAATGTGTCCCGAAGCATCCCCCTGCAAAATTTGAATCCAAATCGTCACAAAGAAAGTGGAATTCCTAAATCCCATGATACAAAACCTTGATCTTGGCTCCCTATGCAATTCCTTAGTTGATTTATATGCATACGCAAAGAAGACCATTAATAGTTGCGTATAAGTACGCACTATCTTCCAATATGACCTACGAACATGACTTAAAGTATGTAAAAATAAAAATTGAAGTCTAGAAGAATTGGTAGTAGCATTTATCCCAACCAACAAACTTCGAATGGGTTCCTATTCAATATTGATCCCTCCCATCTAGGAGTAACTCACCTTCGTTTGTGGAACCTCTATCCCACTAATAGTAGATCTCATCCCTTGGAAAATGGATCCAAAACTTCCCATTATTGGCCTATAAAGCTACTACATGTCTGAGGATTGGGAGAGGACTATTGGAAATAGGTTTATGTTGTTAAGATTAGGTTTATGTTGTTGAGTGTGCAAGAGTCTGAGAGAATGAGAGAATAAATGAGAGAACCAAAAATTCAACTGGAAAAAGCTATGAACTGATTCTCTAAAGCCTTTTTATCATTGATGCCTCTATTTTCTTCATTTTCCTTCATTTTTCCTCTAATTTCCCTTACATGAAAATATATGTCTCTTCACCTTCATTTTCTCCTATTTTCCTTTATTTCTTAATTAAACACCAATTATTACCTCTTTGTCTTCGCCAATTTCCATAGTCATTAATTAATCACAAGTGATGTCCACTATAATATTTTTCCTAACATTCAACTTGAAATACATGTCTCATGATCTTGGTCTTACTTTATTTACATGGAAAATCAACCAGGGGTTGTTATAAACCCCTCCCCTTTGGGGGAACGTCGTCCTTAGTGTTTAATGACGCTTATAACCAACAAAACATGTTTCCCATGAAGCTTTATAATTCATCTCGATGCAACATTTACAACATACCAAACTATTGAAAACATGAACACCATACTACTTATTGGAGCTTTATAACACAACTCGATGCAATATTTACAACACACTGTTGATTGGAGCTTTATAACATAACTCGATCCAGTATTTACAACGCACTGCTTATTGGAGCTTTATAAAACAACTCATTGCAGTATATATAATACATATGCATATATAAATATAAACCAAAACACATAAACCAAACACATATGCTCAACTGTAACAGCCCTAGTCAAAGTTCCATGTAATAAAGTTAACAAAGGGAAAATAATAACCAAGGTCATGGGACACATATTACAAGATGAATGTTGGGCAAAACATCCTAGTGTGGGTGTTCATTTGGTTTATTATGGCTAAGGAAATTCGCAAAGGCAATGACAAAGGCTTTAGAAAGACAAAGTGGCATTAATTGATATTTTATTTATGAAAATAATGGAAATTAGGAGGAATGGAAGGTGAAAGGTCATAGGATGCATGTGAGGATGAAAATGAAGGAAAATAATGGAAAATGAAAAAAATAGAGGCCTCGTTAATAAAAAGGCTTATGAGGACAAGTTCACAACCTTTTGGCAGTTCAGTTTTGGAGCTCTCTCTCTCTCTCTTCTCTCTCTCTCTCTCTCTCTCATACTCTTGGACACTTAGAGTATTTTTGGAGAATTCTAGCAATGCGGGAAAGAAGGCAAAGGAAGGACAAGAAAGCAAGAGAAGCAAGGATAAAGAAAGGAAGTGTAGGATTCAAGTGTCTACAGCGGGATTACTTGCAGGTATCAAGTTGCATGTATGATTTCCTTGCTACTTTTGTCATGCATGTGTGTATTTGGTTCTCTTGTTGTCATTGGCATGGGTTTTGCTAGGTTTGATAGTGGTTTTCAGCCTTGCATTTCCATTTCCAGATAGCCATGGTGTGATGGAGTTCTCTTGTTTTGGTTGAGTTGGATTTCTGGATGGATTCAAAGCTGAGTGGGGTGGTCTCAGGATTAATCACAAGTCCTAGGAATCCCTTGCTGGGATATATGGTAAAGCCTGGTTGTGAGTACCCTTAATTGGGCCTAGGAATCCCTTGGTCAGTAATTGCAGGATACACTGTAAATCCCAGAGAGTGGAGACCACGTAGGCCTAGGAATCCCTTCACCAGAAATGGCATGATACATGATAAAGCCGAGAGGTGGAGATGGACAAATTCCTCATGGTTTAGGTGGAGAGATCTGGAGGAATCCATTCTTGTTTAGGGCCTAGTGATCTAGTGGGATTGCGGTAGAGCTTGATTGTATTGATGAGGGTTTCAAGCCTAGGAATCCCTTGGTAGATATATGGTAAATCCTAAGGAGTCCTTGATTGGTTTTGTTGCAAGTCCCACATTCATGCTTGGAATTTGGCACGGGGGTGATTGGCTGAAAGAAATATTTGGCTCAACCCAATCTATGGTCGGGTGGTTCGTGGAAGTCCCTGAATTGGTTGGCTTATACATACAATAATAAGAAATCCTTTTCCTTTGGTATTTCATGTGTAAATGTACTTCTTAATATGTGGTTTTTATGGTTGTTCTACTCTTGTTACTATGTTGATTATAAGCATGGTTCATGATAGACTTTGGTTATGACTGTCATCACGATTTGATTAGTGCAATAAATGTGAATGAATATGTTACAGAACAGATGATAATTCAGCTATTATGATAAGGCATCAATTCTTCTTGACAATTCTCAGATAAGTATGAGACCCCTATGCTTAAATTTGTGGTTATGACCTGTAGATTACATGTTTGTGATATTTTTGACGAAATGCTTGTCATGAATAGTATGGGTTATATCAAGTCCTTGTACAAATGTTTGCATAAGTAGCTTTAATTCATTGTTATTTATCATTTTTGGAAGTTTCATGAAGTTTTGGGCAGAGGCCTCAGACCTAGCCCTGAAAAAGTGGAACAAAATCTGGTGTCGCTAGCTTAGAGCTGCCTAATAAAGACAACAATCGCATGCATGCCTTGTTGTGGGAGCAACTACAGGGTCTCAATCGCATGCATGGCTTGTCATGCGAGCGACTAGGGGTCTAGTTCAACAAAATGACAAGTTGTCTTAGGGGTTGAGCACCTAGAAGGGTTGGTTGTCTCTTAAAGGTTTTTAAGCTCCTAAGAAAGGTCATATTGGTTTTGCTTTGTCAGTTCCACTTCCTTAACTCTACATGGGGAGTTGAATCACATCATAGTAAATCTTTGTCACATGTTTACCCTATTGGACCGATTAGCTTGGGTAAACGTGGGAGGAGGGTGTTACATCAACCAACAAATAAGGAAGTATACAAAGACAAACATCTGATCAACCATCTCCCATGTAGCTTCATCGACCCTAAAGTACTTCCATTGCACTTTAACTTCGATTGCTCTGTTTCAGACCATGAGTTGCTTCTACTGCAAAATCACTGAGGCTTTGGTTGGAATTCACCCTCCAGGTTACCTGTAATATAGACTGATCAATCACATGATCAACATCCTGCACATACTTCTTAAGCAATAAAACATCGAAAACATCATGGAATTTCATTGTTGGCAGCATTGCAATCATATAGGCCACTGATCCAATCCTCTCAAGGATCTCAAAATACCACAATATATAGGTGCTAGCTTGACACATCATCCAAGCCTCAATGAGCTCCTCTTAGGCTTGATGTGCAAGTACACATGCTCCCAAACCTGAATTTCTTTAAATTCCCTATGTTGATATGAACAACTCTTCTACCTGTGATGTGATGCCTTTAAATTCTTCTTGATAACTTGCATTTCATGTTCCATCTCAGTCAACATATTTGGTCCAATCAATACCATGTTCACTGGATCACTCTAGCTAATGGGAGTATTACAACTTTTCCCATAAAGATCCTCGAATGGAATCATCCTCAAAGACTCCTGATACCCATTATTATATGCAAACACTACCAGTGGAAGATACTCCTCCCACTTCCTCTACTGATGCATGGCATACATCATCAACACGTCCTCAAGAATCTTGTTCACCCTCTCTATTTGTCCATATGTCTGCAGATGATAAGCTATATTGAAGGCTAACTCTTTCCCCAAGCCTGCAAACAACTCCTTTGAAATCCTAGGAGTGAACTTGGCATCTCTCTCTGATAAGATCTTCTTGGCAACACCATACAACCTCATTATCTCCCCGATGAAGATTTGAGCTACCTCACTAGCTAAATTAGTAGAATTGATTGCAATTAAGTGAGCTACCATACTTAACTTGTCAACCAAAACCATGATGGAATCATGTTGTCTTGGTGTCCTCGGCAAACCTATAATGAAGTCCATGGAAATGACCTCCAGTTCCCATTTTGGAATTAAAATCCATTGTAATAAACAAATTGGATGCTTACACTCAACTTTCACCCATTGACAGTCCAAACATCTAGCAACAAACTCAGCCACCTCTTTCTTCAAGTTCGGCCAATAGTAGAACCTCTTAACAATTGTCAAAGTCTTATGATATCCAGGGTGGCCTGAATACGACTTGACATGAAACTCCATCAAGATAAGCTTCTTGAGCTCACTGTTTTCTGACATAAATCATGTTCCTAAATCACTTTCACCCCTCCCCTTGACCTTCACTGTTGTGATACTCCTCATCCCTATCACCTTCACTCTGCTACTGCAATCTCTACTTCAGCTACTTGTAGTTGTCATCATGTTGCCCTGCCAATAAGATCCTCTCCTGCGAATTTGTCCCATAAGAACTTATTGGTGAAATATGATTCACCTACACTCTTCTATTGAGAGCATCTACAACCTTGTTCTCCTTTCCCTTGATGTATCTGGTATCAAAGTCAAACTCATTAAGGGTATCCAACCATCTAGCTTGCCTTGCATTCAGATTGGGTTGGTCAAACAAGTACCTCAGTCCACTATGATTAATCATCAAGACGAACCTCCTGCCAATAATATAATTCCTCCACGTCTTCAAGGCATGAATGATAGTTGCCAACTCAAGATCATGAGTCAAATAGGTTTGCTCATGTTGATTTAACTTCCTTTACTCATAGCATACCACCTATCCTTCCTATATCAGGACTCCACCAAGTCTTCTCTTACAAGCATATGTACAAACCACAAACTCCTTGTCACAATCTACAATCTTCAAAATCGGAGCATTTGGAAGTAAATTCTTTAATAGCTCTAAACTAGTTACACACTCCTCAGTCCATTCAAACTTCTTTCCTTTCCTCTGCAAAGATGTAATAGGATAGGAAATTCATGAGAAGTTCCTGATGAACCTCCTGTAATAACCTTCCAGTCCCATGAATGATCTGACCTCATCCACATTCCTAGGTTTTGGCCACTCCATGATAGCTTTAATCTTTTACGGGTCCACAGTTATGCCTTCCTCGGAAACAACATGCCCCAAACAATGAACTTCGGCCTCAAAGAAACTGCACTTGCTGAGATTGGCATACAATTGATGCTCTCTCAACGGTCTTAACATTGTTGCCAGGTGCTCTGCATGTTCTTCCTCATTCTTAGAATATATGAATATATCATTAATGGAAATTATCCCCAACTTGTCCAAATAAGGACGTAAACACAATGTTCATTAAACACATGAAAATGGCTAGAGCATTAGTAAGACCAAAAGGAATTAATACGAACTCATAATTCCCATACCTGGTACAAAATGTGATATTGTAAATAACTTCTTCTTTGATGTGCATCTGATGATATCCTAATCTCAAGTCAATATTTGATAACATTGATGCTCCCTTCAACTAATCAAATAAATCATCAATACACGACAAAGGATACCTATTTTATGATAGTCACTTTGTTCAATTGCTTGTAATCAATGCATAACCTGAGAGTATCGTCCTCCTTCTTTACAAACAATAGTGGTGCACCCATGATTTGAAATTTTGTGTAAGCGATGATATTGTGTTTGTGTTTAAAAAAGTAAAGGAATGAAGGGGACTATGTTTATGCACAGGGTAAGTGGGGAAGCCATGGTAATCTGAACAATGAATCAATACTCCCTAAAGAACTAGACCTTGCATGAAAGAATTGACCAAGGCAGAGAAGCTAGAGTTCTACCAGTTTGTCGCCAAGTGTTGTTGTTATGACAAAGACCCTCCAAAATTTTATCTACACTTGAATTTAGGAGCCTACTGTAGATATTGTGATCAGTCGTTCCATGGTCACTTCTTGATAAGTCGAAGTTGCTTGCTCACACACGCTTAGTTCTCAACAAGTTCATGAGCACATTCTTTTACGCAAGCTTGAATACGCATCGCACAATCCATCAAGACAATGCTTGTACAATGTTCAACCCATGTCAATAGTTAGTGTGCACTATCATCAACAATCCCTCAATTTTAGCTGCATTTGTACTTCTATTATGGTGAATTTTTCAAATTGTTGCTTTTGTGCACCTTCGCTTTCGTAAGTGTCGTTTTCATGTTTTCGATTGTAGCTTTTGCTTGCTTTCACTTTAATTAGTATCACTTTCATGTTATATTTGCTCTAACATGTGTCACTTTCACAAACATTCGCATATTGCAAGTGTCGTTTGCATTTTTCCTATTGGTATAGCAAATGTCATCTTTTAACATGTTAAGTGTAGAACATTGTATAAAAGCTCGTTCTGGTGTGTTTAAAGGGGTAATATTTGGGATAATGAATTGTTCTCATCATGTAAACATGTATCTTACTCATTTTCAAAGCTTCAAGCATTGTCGCACAAGTGTCATCACTGTCGTCACAAAGCGTATCTTTAGTGTCGCATTTAGAGTGAGTTGTTGGAATGTTGTCACATTTATGAAAGTATGTAGTTCTTGTGTTTTGAGTGTCATTTGTTGTGTTGTCAAGTGATCTCTGTCTCTGTTCATGCTCAAGTCTAGTTCTTATTCAACTTCATCTCATTAATCCCACACTTAGTCAAAACTAGGAAGACTCCCCAACCAGGCCCCTCAACCTCATTCAACCCTCCTAGACTACGCACTGCGTAGTCTAAGTCCTCAAGCAACAACCTTGCCTCTTGGCACAATGAAATGCACAGCTTATGCCTCCCAAAATTGCACACTACGCAATCTTAGTGCTAAATCCCAACTCTCGAGCTCCAGAACTGCACAATCCTTGCCTCCAGCCAACCTTCTCTGCACATTGTGCAGTCTCAAGCATCGAGCCCCAACCTTGAGCTCTTGAACTGCGCAATTGTAAAATCACTTTGCCTCTCTTCCCCCAGAACTGTGCATTGGGAAACTTCAAGCCTCAAGCTTGAGGCCTTGAACCCCTCAATTGTGCAATCTCCCAAGCTATTCTCTTGTTTGAACTGCACATTAGGAAACTTCAAGCCTCAAGCTTGACCTCTTCGGTTCCTCAACTGCGCAGTCACTCAGCCTAGGCCTTCAGAACTATGCACTGCACAATCTCAAGGCTCAAACCTCCAACCTGAGTCCTTGAGTCCCTCAACTGCACAATCCTTTAACCCTGGCCATCTTAAACTGCGCATTGCGCAGTCTCAAGCCTCAATCCCATACCTTGGCCTCTGGAACTACGCAATCCTTGAGTCAGACACTCAACCAATCACTAGTTCCAACCCTAACAAGTGATTTCATGAAGCATCTTAGGCCGGGGGTTTATCAGACTGATGTCGTCTTGTCATGGGTGGATTGCAATCGCAGGTATTATATTATGTCATAACAAGATAACGATGAAGGAGATGGAAAAGGAAACCATGCGAGAAGACACCTAAGGACCCGAGGAGATGAGATGATCATTAGGCAAGAAGACGAAAGAACATTGGATTATAACAAAAGATGGAAGATCAAGGCCACATGAAGACTCCATACTGATTCACAACCCTTTGGAGGGTGGATATAAAGAATAAAGCATATCTCTCACAAAGATGAAGTATTGGATACATCTCTTATCAAAAGAAGCAGTAATGAAGAGTGGCCTAGCATTGTCATGTCATCATGTAGTCTATGTCATCAGTGCCATGTCACATCATGTCATGAGTCATCATGTGCCACTTCATTTTGTGGATTATGCAAATTCTATAATGCAAAAATATAATGTAAAGTGGAAGTCCAAGATTCATCCATGTAATGTGAAAAGTCATTTAGGAAGTCAAAAGGTCATAGAGAAGTCAAACAGTCATGAGGGTAGTCCAAGAGTCACAAGGGAGGTGGAAGATGACCCCATTCATTATATATACACCCTCATTGTACAAGCAAATGACTTTTTTTCACCTTAGCTTCTCCCATAAGGCATCAGAGAGAAAGAGTTAGTACTTTTGGTGTAGCAACCCCGATTTAAATTATACCAATAATTACATCAAATTATACGATTTATAATCAACACACCTCTATTCAACTAATTAGCATAGAATTTTGAGAAATATGAGTAAAGAAAACTTACCTATAGCGATGATATTCCTTGTAATTTCGGAGTTGAACACTATTTAAATCTCGTTAACCACAACAAAGTTTTGGGGACGACTCTCCACCCAATCGTAGACTCAGCTGCACATAATCGTTCTACAACTGGCCACCCCTGAGCCCTCAATCGGCATACTACTGTCAGGGAATCCTTTGTCTCACAACACTTTTCTCCCAAGAGAATGGATGAAGGAATGATGAATACAATCTCCCTCGTTGTTCATAAATAGACCAAACAATGGAAAGGGGTCCACATGCACACATTCCACGTGTAAACATGCAACTTTTATTTCTCTATTTTAAGTTTAACTTAATTTAATTCTTTCTTATTTTATTCCTTTTTACTTTTTCTTAACTTTACTTATTTTTACTATTTTTATAGTTCTCTTCATTTAACTCTTTCTTATTGTAGAATTTTTCTACAAATCAGCTAGCTTTGATACCATGTAGAACTTTTTCTACAAATCAGCTAGCTCCGATACCATGTAGAAATTTCCCATCTATAGATCACCTAGTAATGCAATGTACTAAAGCAAAACACTTAATCTACTTCTACAAACAATTTAGCGGAAGCTTAATCAACCATGAACAACATCAATAAGAACACATATAACTGATAAGAAAGAATCAATCACACATAACACAAAAGAATTTACCCGGGGAAAGCCTCAGCCTAAAACCCCAACTCTATATTATCATACAAGTGGAAATATGGTCCGGATTACACAATGCCTTAGCTTGGAAGCTATCCAGCTCTCATTACAATCCCTCTGGTGCTAATAGACAGTCAAAGGCTTCTCACAAACCTTCTCCTCTGCCCTCCAAGCCTCCTATTTCCTTGTGTAGTTTCCTTAGGGTCCAGTGCTGCTACCTGTGTGAATTGGCCTCTTCACACACTCACTAACCTCTGATTTAACTGCACAAACTTGAAGGAGATAAATCTTCATCATGGATGAGATTCCTTTATAGGAAAAATATTCATCCAACTGATAGTACACTTTCCCTTCTCTGATCTCAACTGGGTCTCTGACAGAACTAACATGCATCAGTGATCCATGAGTGAATACACAGTTATCTGAAAATAGTAGTTGTCACATGCATGCAAGCATCAACAAAATGTATCTCATTAATTTAACAACTTGTTAAATTAATCTAACTGAACTTGACTAAGTTAAACTAAGTCAACTGATCCTCTCAATATAGAACTCATCCTTAATTCCTCAATCAGTGGAGCAAATCAAGGACACATTCCCCAATTAGTGGAGAAATAATTGCATGTTCTCCCAAAGTCTTCAAGTTTGTTTTTCCTTAACTAATTAATTCAAACTGAATTAATTAATTAATTAATATTCCAAACTGCTAGTAAGACCAAATTCAAATTTACTTCCTATAGATAGACTAGGGACTGCTATAAATAGGAAGGGACCTAGAAATGCTATTTTTAGAACTTTCTATTTTTAACAGTTTCACCTCTCACCCAATGTGGCTAATGACCTCACTGGCCAAACTGTTATTTTTAGACATGTTATTTTTAACAGGTCTATTTTTAGCACTTCCTAAATTTAACATTTCTTGTTGCACATTTTTCAACACTCCCTCTCAATAAGAAAGGTTTTCTCTCGAACCCGATCCTATAACTCTGGAATGTTCTGCATGCAACACATCTACTCGGTCCACTTGTTCCTGAAACTCTCAGAACAAAAACACTCACAACTAACCACTCTTTTGGGCTAGGAACATACTCTGATGCTGAAGCTCTACCTGTTGCTGACAAGTGCTCCCTCTCTGACATCTGCGCTACTGCAACATCTCTATGCATCTCGCACCATTGCACACCTCTCTGTGCCACCTAGCACTATGCAAAACACTTGTGCCTCTCGCATTGTTGTAGCCTGCTAGCTATGCGCTGTCTTGGGATTCCCTGCACTTTCGCTCTCTTTACCGCTCCATTCGCATCTGTCTCTACCTAATTAGTCAATTCCTGTTACTCCACATCAGGGCTCCTGTAGCAAGGTCTCATCCAAGAGGTTAGGTAGCTCAAGGATCCTGCCCCTCCTCCTTGGGATGATCACTCTATATCACCCCACCTCCTACCTGGAGGTATGGCTGCATGTGATCCCTCTGCCCACTTGGCTTGAAGTTCCCCCCTACTGGAGGTCTCTGCATGAGTAGATGTCTCTACTCGATCTCCACACAGCTTCCCCTGTTGTGGCTACTCCACAACCTCCTGAAGCTGCTGCACCAATCGTGGCTCCTCCACAATTGTTTGAGACTTCTTTTAGCTCTTCATGTTGAGAGGTAATTTACTCTCCCTCTCAACCACCAAGTATCTAACCTTTGCCTTGCTCCTCAAGGTTTCGCATGCATCTTGTACCTCAAGTGCATACAGGTTCTTGGCTAGCACACCAATCTATTTCCACTTTCCCGTCGTCACCAAATTTTCTAGAAAAAGAGTTGATTTTAAATCAGTAATATCTCCCTCATCCGAACTTCAATTCAGCCAATTTTTTTTTTTTTTTAGGTATTTTTCTGCAAGGAATCCAAATCTGTTATTTGTTTCTGAAAATTTTGTATAGAAATTTTCAGATCTGCTCTGCAAAATCTCGTCCCAAAACTCAAAATTTTGAAATCTCCTCTCAGTATACTGTTCTCTCCTTGATCACCTGTGCTCCAATACCATGTAGAATTTTGTAGAATTTTTCCTACAAATCAGCTAGCTCTGATACCATGTAGAACTTTTTCTACAAATTAGCTAGCTCTGATACCATGTAGAAATTTCCCACCTGTAGATCACCGAGTAATGCAATGTACTAAAGCAAAACACTTGATCTACTTCTACAAATAATTTAGCGGAATCCTAATCAACCATGAGCAACATCAATAAGAACAAATATAACTGATAAGAAAGAATCAATCACACATAACACAAAAGAATTTACCTGGGGAAAGCCTCAGCCTAAAACCCCAACTCTGTATTATCATACAAGTGGAAACATAGTGTGGATTACATAAAGCCTTAGCTTGGAAGCTATCCAACTCTCAGTACAATACCTCTGTTGCTCATAGATAGTCAAAGGCTTCTCACAAACCTTCTTCTCTGCCCTCCAAGCCTCCTATTTCCTTGTGCAGGGGTCCAGTGCTACCACCTGTGTGAATTGGTCTCTTCACACACTCACTAACCTATGATCTAACTGCACAAACCTGAAGGAGATAAATCCTCATCATGGATGAGCTTTCTTTATAGGAAAAATATTCATCCAACTGACAGTACACTTTCCCTTCTCTGATCTCAACTGGGTCTCTGACAGAACTAACATGCATCAATTATCCATGAGTGAATACACAGTTATCTGAAAATAATAGTTGTCACATGCATGCAAGCATCAACAAATTGTATCTTATTAATTTAACAACTTGTTAAATTAATCTAACTGAACTTGACTAAGTTAAACTAAGTCAATTGATCCTCTCAATATATAACTCATCCTTAATTCCTCAATCAGTGGAGCAAATCAATGACACATTCACCAATTAGTGGAGAAATAATTGCATGTTCTCCCAAAGTCTTCAAGTTTACTTTTCCTTAACTAATTAACTCAAATTGAATTAATTAATTAATTAATATTCCAAACTGTTGGTAAGACCAAATTCGAATTTCCTTCCTATAGATAGACCAGGGACTGCTATAAATAGGAAGGGACCCAGAAATGTTATTTTTAGAACTTTCTATTTTTAGCAGTTTCACCTCTCACCCAATGTGGCCAATGAACTCACTGGCCAAACTGTTATTTTTAACAGGTCTATTTTTAGCACTTCCTAAATTTAACATTTAGTGTTGCACATTTTTCGACACTTATTATCCCTGCCATAGAAGAGGATATTGCATTGAGTTTATGGTCAAACTCATATTATTTTGGGGTTGACTTAAAAAATTTATCAAGCTTTCATAATTTAACTTTGAATATTGAAATTTATTATTTTTCTTACATTATTTTAATTTGTTTTTCTTGAATGTGATTGGCTATGAAAATGAACATGTTTTTGCTCAATGCATCGATTAATGAGCCAAAATGACACATGTCCCATCATAAAATATGGTCCATTAAACTTATTTGACCTCTTATATATATATATATAACCATTTAAAAAATCTATTGACACAAATTCCAATTACATTGGTCAAAAATTTAATTATAAAATATCTAAATTTATATAAAATTTAATTATAAATACAAGTAAAACTTAATAACATCTTACAATAAATATTAAAATAATTTAAAAATTACATAGTACCTTAGTTAAAGATTTCTTTGTGGCAAACCCATAAATTCATATACATGCATGGAACTATGCCAATAAACCACTATATTAAGTGTTCCTATCCTATTACAATTAATTATATGTTTTTACTAATTATATTTTCTTAAATTAAAAATTATTTTCTTTATTTATAATATTTCCATAATTATTTAATTTTGTTTTTAAATTAAACATACATTTTTTAATTTTTCGGTTTTTATTATATAATATTCAAC
>APFE030823781.1:1234-23466 GCA_000404065.3 Pinus taeda | reverse complement strand
AATAATTTCTTCTCAGCACACTTGTGACCTTTAGTGTATTTGCTATCACAATTGTAACAAAGCCCTTTTGCTCTTTTTTCTTCCAATTTTTGTGGTGTCAACCTTGTAGGTTGTGGATGGCCAGGGGCAACAACACTTCCATCTTTATGATTGTGAGTGGTAGGCTTCCTTGTTTCCATAATTTTGCTTTCCATTTTTCTTGCCAACCTAAATGCCTTCTCCAATGAATCTGGTTCCCAAAGGCGAACCTCATGTTAGATGTTATCATTTAAAGTCCCTATGAACAAGTCAATCATATGCTCCTCCGGAATATCTTTTACCCTTATATTCAATTTTTGGAAGTCCTCAATGTGCTCCATCATTAAACCCTTTTGTTTGAGATTTATCAATTGGCTAAAAGAAGTGTTTCTTTTTGTATCTTCATAATGTGCTATCATTTCATCCGTAAAAATAGCCCAAGTGACAATTTGTTTACGAGAGCAAAGTCATCGATATTATACAAACTGATTTGGTTTCAAATATAAAGTTGTAATGCGTACCTTTTGTGTGTTTTGGACATTATGGAGATCGAAAAATTGCTCCATCTGTAGTATCCATGTTGCAGGACCCTTGCCATCAAACTTCCTCATATCGATCTTTAGAACATGGTGGTTCTTCGATCCAACGTAGAGTCTATGAAATCATAACTAACATTTATTTTATTCTCATCATGAGTTTCCTTTACTACCCTTTCGCCATTAGTAAGCATTTATTGCAGAAATTTTGTCAAATCTTCCATCTTAGCATCCATGCCATCCATCTTAGCTTCCACGTCATTCATCTTAGCTTCTACGCCTTTCTTTAAACCATCCATTTTAGCTTCTATGTCTTTTTTTAAACCATCCATATCAGCTTCCACACCATACATCTTAGCTTCTACGTCTTTCTTTAAACCATCCATCTTAGCTTCTGTTACTTTTTGTGCGAGTGAAACTTGTTGCACTTAGTCTCGTAATTTTGATATATAATGTTGCATTTCTTCCTCTTCTTCATGAGTCATGCTAGAGATTCCATATTGCTTACTAGGTGTTTCCATTTTCTTTCTTCGGGGCATCAATTACTGATAATAATGCTTCACTATGCCCTTTGAATTCCTTCAAACTAGTTTTTCAAACCAAACTTATGCAAAAATAAAAATAAAAAATAAAAAACTACACACATGTTTTCACTTTGTAGGAGCTCGAAATTGAAACGACTATAACTCTGTAATTTCGGATCTCCAAGGTCTAAAATTGCGACTTGCAGTATCCCTCTATTTCCTCTTTCCAATGCCACCAGTTTGATCGAAATTTGGTTCTCCAGGAAAGAGTTATGCCCCACCTCCTAAGATGACCTTCTTATACACTTTTTCAGTATTGCGAACTTGTACGAAGTGCCACGTGTTACCGTTTCAACCTTCAGACCTAAAAAAAATGCACATAAAAGTACAGTCGTCCTCTTTCTATAGCTTCTTACATAATTTCAATATGATTCTTAGAGAGAAAGTTATGACGAGTTTCCCAAGGTCACTTGTTTAGAATGTAATTCGGGAGCCTGCAAAAACCCTAACTTCCGCAGATTATATCTCCGAAAATATAGAGAAACAAGATCTGAAATTCGGATCTGAGCTTCACCAAGATTTCGGCTCAAATGGGTTTTAATTTCAAAGTCTGAACATTTGTAGAAAACAAATTATAGCAAAACTTCCACGATGACCTGTTTGAGATGAAATTTTGAAGCTTGCAAAACCTAAACTTCCTCAGATCATAGCTTCGAAAATATAGCAATATAAGATCTAAAATTTGGACCCGAGGTTCAAATCGATTTCTTCTCAAATGGATTTCTTTTTTAGCTTCTGAAACTTCGTAGCGAAAAAGTTACCGCAAAAATGTCACGATGACCTGTTTGGAGCAGCGAAACCCTAGAATCCAAAGCTCTGATACCAAATGTTATGAAACCAACTCACAAAAAGATAGAAAAGATAGATCAACGACTTAGAAATCAGCCTCTTCGAGGGGGGAACCTTCTTTACATTACACAAATGAACAATTCTTGGATGCTACAAATGACAAAACCTCAAAACTTCCTTTTTATATATAGGAGTTTAAGGGGTCAAAATATAACCAAATCCGACCTAACAATAATAATATAAAGGCACAAAAATAACAATAGTGGGCTTCTATGGGGCATAATAATAACAATATGGGGACAATAGGGGCACAATAATAACAATATGGGGACAATAGGGGCACAACAAAAACAAGAAGGGATACAATGACAATAGTATTGGGGAATCACTAGGATTATAGGGACCTAACATATTTAATATTCAAATAAATTCTTTATCAACTATTAATTTACAATTAATTTTTTTATTAAATCAAATACCACATTCATAAATATTATAAATAATAATTTTAGAAACCTTCATACACTGAAATATTACAACTTCTATTAAATAATAAAATAGAATTATAACTTATTAATCCTAAGATAATATTTTAATATTAACTAAAGAAATTGAACCTTCATTACCCATTTCAACATAGTACTTTAATAATAATTAAGCAAACTCAAGCGCTTTCATCTAGTTTATTAAAGAGATGAAGTCACATCTTATAAATTTCTTCCCAAGTTTTAAAACTTTTATTCATTTTTATACTATATACTAATATATATTCTACATAACACTCATTATTAATATTTAAACTAACTCTTGGATTAACTACATAGAAGAAGAAGTTGGACTGAAGAAGGGAGACACGCAGGAAGAAAAATCGAACAACCAGGGTTTCGTTTTGTTGTGGGAGTCTTCATCCATGGAAGGAGGCAGAGGAGGGAACTATTCTCCATCCTATAAGGAGGCCGTGGCCAATAAGGGCAAGAAGCCCCCAGAAAAAGTCAGAACATTTATGGAAGAAGGAAGAAGTTACATGGAAGAGGATGAAGAGGCAACCAAAATAAAGGAGAACATTAGCACTAAAGACAAGGAGGAAAATGACAAAAAACAAGAAACAAAAGAGAAAAAACAAAAGGAACCTTGTAAACCCAAAGCTGAAATAACACCCAGAGTAGTTTTAAATGATCCTGTGCTGCAAGCACACAGGGATCACACCCAAACCTACATAATCATCTACAAATTCATGGGACTATGGCCCACAGAAAAAGCTTTACAAACATGGATCAAATACCACTAGAAACCCAAAGGGAGCATTGATATACACCTACGGTCAAAGGGTTTCTTTACCGTGGTGTTCACAAGTATCGAGGATAAAGACAAAGTGTTTGAAGGAGGGCCCTACTTCTACACAGCAGCAGGTCTCTACATGAGGCCATGGAAGATGAACTTTGTCTTAAAACGTGAAACTTTCACTTCAGTCCCGGTCTGGGTAAGATTCTATTCTCTACCTCTTGAGTACTGGCTACCTGAATCATTAGCTGCCATAGGCAATAAATTAGGTAGGTTTGTTAAAACTTTAGAAGCTACTAGAAGGGGAAAACATAATTCCTTTGCTATGATATGTGTTGAGATGGATCTACCAGGAGCTCTTCTGAATGAGGTGATATTGGAAGTTTTTGATGAAGAGTGGGTTCAAATGGTGGACTACGAGCATATTCCATTCAGATGTCATAGATGTCATGAACATGGGCATCTTCGCAAAGACTGCCCTCTAGGTAAAACAGAGAATAAAAGAAAAACTAATACAATGAAAGACCCAGACAACTTTCACAAGGTGGTCCATAAAGAAAAAGGCAGTAAAAGAGGGCAAAAGCTACAACAAAATGAGGGACAACGGGTTAGGAGGAACTAGTTCCAAGTTATTGAATAGGATGAAGAAAGAACATTAGAAATCAAGCAAAGGAAGGGAGTATAGGAGAGATGGAGAAAGAAGGAAACCATGAATAAATACAGGAAAATGATAAGCACAAAGGGATAATGATGAGTGATACAAAACCAGAGATGGACCAAGAAATGACCCAGAGTGAAATGGAACTGGAGAAAACTGAGCTACAGGAGATTCTGGAAAGAGAACACCTAGATCTGGAAGGGTTCTTAATTTAGGGAACATCTGGTGGGGTATAATCGTTACCTCAGGAAGAGCTCATTAGAATACAACAGTTGTATTTATGGAAAACTTAGGAAAAGGGTTCGGAGCGGGAAAAAACAGGAACATGCTGAGTAGCAAAGGAGTGAAAACAATAAAATCTACTCCGAGATTAGCACCTAGAAACCCAGGAAAATGGAGTGGCAGAAAAAAGCAGAATGAACTATTGATGGAGTGTGGAAAGCTCAATTCAAGTAAGATGAAAGATCTTACCAGCTACTCCTTTACAAATATTTAATCATGAAGTTTATTTCTTAGAATATTAGAGGTCTAGGCAGTAAAAGAAAATAGATATTTCTTACTAATAGAATGAGTTCTGGATATAATTTTTATCGAGGAAACGAAATGTTCCATTCAAAAATTAATACAACTACATAGTAAATGGCTCAGTAGGTTTTAATATCTAGAAGTTAAAGCAGAGAATACAACAGGAGGTATTCTCACTCTTTGGAACCCTCAAAGAATTGACATAATTAATGCCGAGGCTACAAGGAATTATTTATCAATAGTGATTCAGCCTGTAGGGGATAAGAGTACCTATGTAGTCACGAATGTGTATGGCCCTCAAAGGATAGAGGAGAAACTCAGGCTTACAGATTCCCTTGCGAATCTCAGGAAGAGACATGCCGGAATACCACGGATCATGGGAGGGGATTTCAATGTGATAAAATCGCTTTCTGAAAAAAAAAGGTGGAACCAAAGCATTAAGTAAAGACTCCTTAGCTTTTCAAATCTTTACAGATAATATGACACTAGTGGATGTTGAAACAAACAATGGCCTCTTCACTTGGAACAACAAGAGAGGAGCGGAGTCTTAGGTAGCATCCAAGTTGGATAGATTCATTATCTCTGAGGATCTCATGCTTTTAGATAAGGAAATAATAGCAAGTGTTCTTCATGTTGGAGGCTTAGATCACGGGTCAATATAAATGGAGATCTAGGGTATAGGTACCCCCTGGAATAGACCTTTCAAATTTGAGAACATTTGACTTTCACAGCTAGATTTCATCAGTAATATTGAAAAATGGTGTGCAAAATATCTACAGATTTAGGGAACTAGAATGTTCCTGCTTCATTAAAGATTAAAGCACTTAAAAATGAGGCTCAAAGATTGGAATAAGAAGAACTTTTGCAATATTTTCGCAGAAAAGAAATTGGTCAAAAATAAAATGCAGGAACTTAACCAAGCTATGATCACGAAAGGTTTTGATAAAGACAAATATGATCTAGTGGAAAAACATCATCTAGATTGGGAGAACTTGTGTAGACAAGAGGAAATATTTTGGAGAAAAAAATCTAGAGTCCAATGGCTAAAAGAAGGACAGCGTAACACTATATTTTTTCACGAATCTACCATGGCGAATAAAGCACACAACAAAATTTCTTCAATAAAATAGGAGAATGGATAGCTTATTCAATCCCATGAAGATATAGAGGTAGTGTTAGTTCAACACTTCTGAGAAATAGCCCAGGAAAATAATCCAGAAAGAGAACATTACATTAGGGACTTAACCAAGCATGTACCTAAGTTGGTGTCTAGAGAGGACAATGTCAATCCCAACAAACCAGTGACTGAAGAGGAGGTCAATGAGGTTCTCAATGACATGAAGAATGGCAAAGCACCTGGCCCAGATGGCTTTAATGTAGATTTCCTTAAAGCTTGCTGGAATATTATAAAAGAGGATATTTTGAATGTTGTGGAAGACTCTAGGAAGAATAGAACCATCTTGAGAGCGCTCAATACCTCATTCATCTCCCTGATCCCTAAACAAGAAAATGCACAAACACCAGATAGGTATAGAACCATTGCACTATGCAATGTGGTATACAAGATAATATCCAAGGTAGTGGCCAACAGACTCAAACCTTTACTTCCTTCTATGATTTCGGGGGAACAATCAGGTTATGTTGAAGGTAGACAAATTTTGGATAACGTTATTCAAGCTCATGAAGTGGTTCACTCATTAACCAACACAAGGAGAGCTGGTATGATCTTGGAACTAGACATAGCAAAAGCTTATGACAAAGTGAACTGGACCTATATCAGGAAAGTGCTAAAGGCATTTGGTTTTGATCACAATTGGGTATGATGGGTCATGGCCTTAGTAACCTCTTCCAGCTTTTCAATATTGGTTAATGGCTCTCCTTCTAAGATTTTTCTTCCTTCAATAGGGCTGAGGCAGGGGGATCCGCTTTCTCTCTTTCTCTTCACACTCATGATGGAAGGTATTGGCCGATCTATCAAGCATGCCATAGTTATGGGTAAAATTCAAGGTCTTCCACTAAAGGAGAATGGTCAGGCTTTGACACATCAACAATTTGTAGATGATACCATGTTACAAGGAATCCCCATAGTCAAAGAGGCTCGGGCATACAAACAGATACTGAATGAATTTTCCATGGCTTCAAGTATGGAAGTTAACCTCTCCAAATCCAATTTTTTTTCTTTAATACCAATATTGCTATTAAGAGAAATATCTCCAAAATTCTAGGCTTTCAGAGGATTCCCTCCCTTCGAAGTATTTAGGAGTTCCTCTAACTATGAAACCCTTGCACAAGAGCATTTGGGAACCATTGATCAACAAAATGCAGGATAAAGTCCAAAAATGGATGAGTAGATCTTTAAATCTGGCAGGTAGACTCGTGTTGACAAAGGCAGTGCTCCAATCAATTCCAATTTTCATGCTATCAGCACTACCGGCTAGTAAAGGAGTTTCGCATTAATTTAGAAAAATCCAAAGATACTTTCTCTGAGGTGGGGAGGAGGCTAGAAAGGAGTGGGCCTTGGTCTCTTGGGAAAAGATCTGTAAACCCAAGAATCATGGGGGCCTAGGCTTAGATGAGCAGGAGATCCTAAGTAATGTTCTAGGGGCCAAACTCTGGTGGAGTTGGGTTAAAAATCCCAAGGAGCAATGGGCAAGCATATGGAAAGAAAAATATGCTAGATTTTGGTATCACACTGATCTCATAAGGATGTTTGGAAATATAAAAGGCTCTGCTATCTAGAATAAAGCCTGGGAGAATAGAGGTTCAGTACAAAGAAACAACTTTTGGGAAATCAAAGAAGGAGACCTAGCTCTTTTCTGGGAGGACAAATGGCAACAAGAACCAACACTATTAAAAGAGGATTTTTTGAACCTTAAGCATGAGACTGACATCCAAGGTTTGACAAGAGTGAAAGATTTTTGGGATTATACCCACAATACAGGAAAATGGAGGATATGGAAGAATATAGATTGTAGGAATGATAGCATACTCAAAACAAAAGTAGAGGCTCTTGGAAAAATGTTGGAACAAAGGATGATCTTGGTTTCTGAAGGGCAGGGCGAACTTAGATGGGGAAAAAACAATGAAGGCATCTTCAATATTAAGGAAGCAAAAAGTATTCTCCTTGAGCTGGATTCCCAGGCTCCGAACAAAACCTGGGAGAACATTTGGATACATCAAGGTTGGATGAAGATCAAACTCTTCATGTGGTTGGTTCATCACAAGAAAATCTTGACTTGGGACAACATTAGAAAGAGGGGCATGCTAGGATCTTCCATATGCCAGCTCTGCAAAGCCCAAGAGGAAACTATGGGACATCTTCCCAACAACTGTAATTTCATTTCCAGGCTATGGGATGCTTTGGCCAACATTTTTCAACAGTCTGATAGCGACAAAGAGAGTATTACTAACACCCTAAATATATGGAGGATAAACTTTTCGGAGAATGAAGTTCTCAACCTAGCTTGGGTTGTCATGCCAAGTTTTATTATTTGGAATATATGGAAAGAAAGGAATAAGAGAATCTTTAAAAATGAAAAGAATCCTGCTCTTCACCTGTTTGATCAGATCTTAAAATATATTAAGGAGACGGTCAGCTCAACAGTAAGGAATAGTCCCAAAAATCCTCCCTCAGGAGTAGACTTAAGAACTCTCAAGTTGTTAGGAATGCAGGGGATCATTCCCCTAAGCCAAAACATAACAGCAAGAAAAAAGGAATCTGAAAAAGAGTACTAGAAACCTCCTCTAGGAGGTTTTTCGAAATACAACATAGATGGAGCCTCAAAAGGTAACCCCGGAATAGCTAGCTTTGTGGGGGTTCTGTGGGATGAAGCAAGTAACATCCTCTTCCTCTTCCATTGTCATTTAGGAAGAGCCACCAATAACATGGCAGAATTAATGGAAATGGAGCAATGCTTAGATTTTTTGAAGTAGGAGAACTACCATAATGTGATCATTGAAGCCGACTCTAAGTTTGTTATTAACTCAGTAAAAAGAATCAATTTTGGATCAGAGTCGAAGAAATTCTCACAGCACTGGAAGTTTATCTGGGTTTTCCAGAGAATTCAGGGTCACCTTCAGGGGCTTTACTCAGTCAGGTTCAATCATGTGTGTAGAAAGACTAACAAACTGGCAGATTTCTTAGCCAACCAAGGAGTTGGCGGCAAGGAAAGCAGAGCTTGGATAGGGGGGCAAGCAATGCCACAAGGCAATCTGAAAACTCTTAGTCATAGCCTAGCAGAAGAGGACAAAGAAGTGTTTTGGGATAAAACTAAAAAGGAAAGGTCTCAATGATCAATTCTCGGCTAAATTCTCTCATTTTGGTTAAACATGAAGGTGAAAGGCAAATTAGGGTAGGATTTTGTTGCACTAATAATATCAACTTCAGGAATCAACGGCATAGGCCAAGCGGCTTGCTTTGCTCCGAAATGAGCAATGCAAATCTTGGTTGCAGGCTCTATAGTCATGACAAGGAGGAGTGGACCAGCGTGCTCAGTATTCGATATGGAAAGAAGGGGGCTCAGAATTTTTCCATTAGCCATTTTTCCCACAGTTTCACCTTGCGGAAGGAAAAACCGCTTCCTGAGTGGTTTGCAAGTGATCACACCACTCTTAAACGAAAGGTGGTTTTTGTAAATCGGAAGCGATTCCACACACCTTATGACACGTGGAGGAGGGAAGGTGCGATAAACTGCCCTCATCACAAGGTAAAGTTTGGGCAAATTAGTAGTGCAATATGGATGTTGTCTGTTGGATGCTGCAGCGTAAATCAACGATCAAAAATTTGCGTGCAGTTTGGTTGGGGCGGAGAATTATCCATTGCGCGGTTTACTGGATCCAGATGAGATTTGGATGGTCATGATTATATCGATTGATTTAGTGTGTCTTAGTGGAGGCTTTGTTTGGTTCATCTTTAGCCCGTCTTCACTTTTTGCACCTTTTGGGTTTATTTCCCAAAGGCTTTGCTGAGTCTTTGTTTTAGGTTGGGGGCACTTGCCTCTGGTGGTTAACAACCTTGTTCTTGGTCCACATTGTTTGGTGGACAATTGTAAATTATGTAAATTATTTTTGATTTAATGGTTATAGAAGGAACGTCTCTTTCCTTACAAAAAAATATTTAAACTAATTCTTGTTTATTTATTATATAACTATATTTACCTTTCTAAATAACAAACCTTCAAAAACGAAATTTTAGGTACAAATCTTTATTATCACTAACCTCATTTAAAAACAATTAGTATAGCAAGAAAATTTTGTTGCTCACATGATTTGAATTTACTTCAAAAGCTATTAAAACCATGAATTTGAATTATTATGCTTTATCTTTATCCCATCCTTATGATATATTCAAATGGAGGGAAGAGGGAGAGAGCCTTGGAGGCATGCTAGAAATTGTCATAGATTTTTTATCTTGATTTTTTTATATATTTTTTTACCTTTTCACTATTTATTTGAATTTTCAAGGACTCAAAATCTTGTTTTCATTCATTAAAAGATAATTTAAATAATAAAATTAGAAATAAATGAATATAAAAAAGATTGAAATTACTAAAAAGAAGGTATCATGTTCTACATTAAATAACTGATATGATTTTCATGAAAATCTATCCATAATAAAAGAAAAATAACTACCCTTTTACAGTCCTCTAAACAAATTGAATTTGTCATGTGTGGTCAAAATCACCACCACACAACACACACACACACACAATATAAATTAATATATATTAATTATAGTAAATATAGAATTCAAATCAAAATACATGTTTTTTAATCAAATCCCAATACTTTTACAAAACCATCTACTTTTCCACACACACAACACACAAAACACATAACTGACCAGAAGATAAAATCTCTTAGAATTTATTATAGAATCATATCATTTTAACAATGAAATTATATTATTATAATTAATTTATGTTAACAAAATTAACTATAACTTCCCCTCTCTTAAGTTTTGGGTTTTGGTTCCAGTTTGAGAATACTTAGTTATATATAATTTACATTAAGAAATAAATTTAATATTTATTTAGTTTTCGTTTAGCTATCCAAATATTCTAATTATAATAAATCAATAATAAATAACAATCAAATAAATTTTAGTTTTATAACTATTAAGAGTGTGTGTTTCTCTAAGAGGTCACAGTTAAACCAAAGTAGGGTAGATAGTATGTCTCTTAATGTATAGTTAATCAACGTGAGAAGATGGGTCCGTGTGTCCCACAAACAAGGGGTCTCAACTATCCAATTTAGGCTGTATGATTGATCGTTACCTAAAATAGAATAAAAATAATAATAATAATAATTATAATCACTTAAAAGTATTTAATTTTAAATAAATAATAATAAAATTTAAAATACTTTTAGTTAATAGCTAGTTTTGAGTTTGAAATATAACTTTTAATTATATATAACTAGTTTTCAATTTGAAATATAACTATTTTTAGTCTTTTTTTTAATAACTTTTTACTTAGTTTATAGCCTACAAGGCTTTGGATTGATGGTGAATGGGTGCACTGTTAAGGCACTCCTTCGGATAGGTCATTGGTTCAAAACCCCTGTGGGTGCTTCCCTACCAAAAAAAACATAACAAAGTTTAGAATAACAATTATATAAATAATTGACTTAAAATATTTAATTTAAATAAGTAATTAAATATAATTTTAGTTCAAAAATCAAGTATTTACTTTTAATGTTTAATAGAAAATTAAATTTAAATTATAAATATGCATATAATATTAATTGGTTTTTATTATTTTTAAATAATAAGTATAATAATGGTAATTAGAGTACCATGTTACTATTGTACAGTAATGTATAATTTCCAAAGATATTAAAAAGCATCTAACTTTATAAAACAATAGATATTTATTGATAATTTCCTAATAAAATCGTAAAAATAAGAATATTATTTATAATTTATATAAAAGTATTGTAGAAAGATAAAAAAATGTATTTATTTCTCAAATTTATTTTCATTAAATTTTTCCCCATCATCACAAGCAAAATTATTGATGAATTTAATTAAGTATATTTCTCAAACTTTTGCCTTGAGGTCACATATAGTCGAACCTGATCTGATACAATATGTAACAACCTCGATTTAAAAGATACAAATAATTACATCAATTTATATGATTAATAATCAACACCCAATTATTCAACTATTTAACATAGAATTTTCAATAAACACAAGTAGAGATGACTTACATGTATCAACAATATTCCTTAGTTGTGCTTCTGGAGTTGAACACTATTTGAATTCTATCAACAACAACAAAGATTTAAGGACGACTCTCCACCCAACTGCAGGCTCAAGTGCACATAATCTTTCTGCAGTTGGTCATCCTCAAGCCGTCAATCAACATACTATTGTCAGTGAATCTTTTGTCTCACAACATTTTCTCTTGGATGAAGGAATGATGAATCTCATCTTCCTCATCTTCCATTAAATAGACCAAAAAGTGGAAAGGGCACCACATGCATACATTCCATGTGTCAACATGTAACTTTCATTTCTTTATTTTAAGTTTTACTTGATTTAATATTTCTCTTAATTTAAGTCTTTCCTATATTATTCTTGTTTACTTTTTGTTGACTTTACTTATTTTTACTATTTTTATAGTTTACTTTTTATATATATTTTTTTTATTTCATTTATTATTTAATGTTTATTTATTTATTATTATTAATTCTCCTCATTATTATCATTATTTACTTATATTTTAATTTATATTATTATTATTATTATTATTAGTATTAGGGGAAATTACATTGAATCCTTATACTAATTTCTATTGCTAAGTCAATACACTATGTCTACAATCAATTTGCAATTCTTGGTCTGGGTTTGCCCCATTATTCTACACTAAATCTTAGGAAGAGGGCTTCTATGCGCAATTGTGGAGGTAATTTGTTCTTTGTTATTAATCCTTTGAAAGCCCTAGTTGGGTTAACATTCTTAGTTGTTCTTTTTTTCAAACCACAACATTTTGCTTGTCTATCTTAGTACTGTGTCTATCGGCTCACCAGGGCTTCCAAAGGTAAGAATTTAACAATTCTCTTTTGGTTGTATTGTTTTTTCTTTGTTACAAAATCATTCCTTTATGAGTTATAATTCAGGAGTCTTCTTTTTGGATTTCCTTATTATAGTTAACACAGTAACTAATCATTTTTTTCTTGTGTGTTCGTTTTCCCCTTCTAGGTTGGCCTTAAAAGTCTAGCTCGACTCCTGGTTCTTACAATTTTTGGTTTCTTAGTGACTCCAGGTTCCAATAATGACTTGCTCCTTATTTTACCTTGCTTTCATAGGTCCTAGAAGGTTTTTCGATTCCAGTATAGTCCATGAATTAGTTAAATTTTTCTTGTTCATCGATTCCTTGGGGTTTTTGTACAAGGTTTGGATTACAACCTCTTTACAGTTCCAGTAAACCTAGTCTTGACCTATACCAAATGTTAGGACATTACTTTTGAAGGTTTATTTAATTATGTTAGTTTTTCAAGTTGTACAATTGCAGCCTCAACCCCAAAAAAATTCAGGACATATGGATTCTATTTAATATGGTAATGTTTCTTTCATGTAAAGAATATTGTACCTTAATTACAATAACATAATGATGTTTATGCAATTTTTTATTTGGTACCTTCCAATTTTGTAATTATTTTGTGTCTACGTAATTCTCTCTCGACAAGTAGAATAATACTTGTGTAGATTTATGTATCACTCGAACTTGACTATCGATTATTGAATGTTTATCGAATCATCTATGTTCATTTTCAATGATGTTACTGTAAAATCTTACTCTGTTATGCTTTAATCATTGGTTCGAGGGTATTTCTCCTCTAGTTATATGAAGACCTTGAGTTGGTCATAATCGTCATAGACTATTAATAATGTGTTGTTTATAAAAAATTCAACTTCTAAATTATTCACTTATGCTTATGTCTACGCGTGTAGTCTTTATTTTCTTTGTACTCAATTATAGTTTTGGTTACATCTACATTGTTTATTCCCATTTTGGAATAATTGCATAATTTGGACTTGGAAGATAGTAGTTTCAATATTGTAGTTCAATAAATTTATTTCTTTATGGTTATAGAATTCCCTCAAGAAGGGATAGTTCCTTCGGGACCCATTTAAGCATTCCAGTCCCCTGTCACTTAGAAGTCAAGATTTTTCCGGGCTATTGTTAACTAGTAGGCACGGAACTAACTTGCTTCACTAGATTTTTAATACAATAAGATATAGTCATTTTTCTCATAAAAATTCACAGAAACCTTCATAGTATAGGAAACAAAATCCTTTCCTTATATACATATATCATAAATATTTACAAGAGCTTTCACTATTCAAGAAAATATGAAAATATATTCCATGTTATGGAATCACACGTTAAGTTAGTTATCATTTTTATAGTAACTAATTGTTTCATGTAGTTATTAGATAATACAATCAAGATGTATTCTGTAGAAATAAATTTAGTTTTATAGTTATAGATCTACCATTCCATTTATGGTCCACTTGTATAACTAATAAATCTTTATAAAGTACACATCCCATAGTAATTATAGAGATACTATAAGTTCTAGAAATTAGATATACTTATCTGCATGGGTTTAAACAATTATGGAATTCATCCATGAGAAAGACAACTCCTCCCAACCAATGAGATTGGAAAAAACATATAATTCTTTTTGTGAGCCAAATTTTCACTCCCATAACATTTGCTTGGCAATGACCTAACTAGGTCACTTCAAAGGCGTCCATACTGTACAAGTTCAGCCAAATAACTCACAAACTCACAAGTATGTCTTAGGTTTTTCACTAACCGCCAACCAACTCAAGAATAGAATAAATGGAAGAATCTTGCCTTACTTTAAAAACACCATGTTCAAGTTAATACTGGAAGAATCATGCCTTACCTTAACAATGCCCTGTTCAAGGTAATAGTTTCCTCTTTTTCCTTCTTATTTGCCTCAGGTTCATACCTCCCTTTCTTCTTTTCCAAACTGAGATGATTTATCTCTAGGGAAGGAAGTAATTGTCCTGCCTTGTGAGTGGATTTTTTTTAAATTAGTGTCTTTTACCCATGAATTCCAAGACTTTCCATAGCCACTTTTATATAAATTAAAATAAACTTTAAAAATTAAAGTTTTCCACTATGAGTTTCACATAGCCCATGATTTACCAAGTCTTTGCAGTAAGAGTTGTAACACCCTCATCCCATATCTACCAAAGTAACCATCCAATCGGGGTAAATATACGACGAGAGGCCACTATAATGGGATTCAACCTCATAGGTGACCTTAAGGAAGTGGAATTGACATAAACCCATAACACAAACTTTATATACCTCCTACAAGACTCCAATAATCCTTCCTAGTCATCCCCATAACCAGTCCCTAGGTCCCACTGATTTATTAGACCATTAAATCCATGGTCACTCCCTTGATATGGAAAAATGTGTGTTTGGGAGGCTCCAGTCACTCCCACAACAAGGCATGGGTGCTTCTGTAGAATTTTCTCCTTAGTCCTATGCACGCAACTCTAGGATTTATGCCATTTTTTTAGGCCCAGAGCCTAGGTCATTGCCCAAAACTCAATGACACCTTCAGAAATGAATTTACACAACATAAAAATGGTACATTTGCAAAAACATTGATAGGGACTACACTAGACCGCTACTAGCCATGATAGGCATTTCATCAAATATGTCACAAACATGTAATCTATAGGTTTAAATAACATATCTGAGCATAGGGGTCTCATACTTATCTGAGAATCACTAAGAATCATTGTTCACTTATATCATTAGTTGCATTATCATATTTTAGGTCATATATACTTTGTTCATTCATTTACAAATCAAAACATGAGGAGAGCCATATATCATCATTGTCATAATACATGCTTACAACCAAAATAATAACAACAAAAATATCAAGGATACATCAGCCATAGAATCCACATAAAAACCAACACATTTAAACATAATATACCAGGAAAGAACCTCTTATTAATGAATGCAAAAGCCAACTGGGTATGAGACTACCACATTCCACCTAACCATAGATTGGCTAAGCCAAATCTCTCTTCAGTCAATCACCCTTTGTGCCATATTCCAAGCATGAATGTCGGACTCAAACCAAAAGGACTAGCGAGAGCATCTTGGGGCTAAACCTTGTCACCGTCATCAATAGAAATAAAGCTTTACCAAAATCCACACTGGATCACTAGGCCAAAACAATAAACATGTAATCATAGGCTTCACCATGACCTCCACCAGATCCCTAGGCCAAGGCAGCCATGGATGCCACCACAATTTTCCACCTACACCATGAGGAATTTTCATGTCTCCTAGTCTTTAGGCTTTACTACAATCCATAGTCTAATCCAAGGACATTAGGCCATAACTGAGACACCACTCTCAGGGATTTACCAAAATTCATGCTAGATCACTAGGATTTACCATATACTGCATCCCAGGATTAATAGGCTCGATGGAGAGCACCCGCCTCTAGGATTTACTGTATATCCTTCCATTCAGCAATCAAGTATTCCTAGGCCCACTAAGGAAACACAAAATATGGCCTTATGGCAACCCAGAGTCTAGTTCAGGGGTTACTAGGCCATGTCTTATTTTATTCAAAGATCCACCTCACTTGGCTTCAAAGCCATCCGAAAATCGAGCTCAACCAAAACATGAGAACCCCATCACACCATGCCTATCCAAAATGGAAATGTTAGGCTAAAAACATTGTCACACCTAGAAAAACCCATGCTATGACAACAAAGAACCACATCCAAAACTATACATGCCAAATCTAGTAAGGAAATCACACATGCAAATCGATACTTGCAATAATCTTGTTATAGTTGCTTGATCCTATTCTTCCCTACTTGATCCTTCCTCCCTCTTGACTTATTTTCCTTTCTTGATCCAATGCCAAAGTGCTCCAAGCCTTAGCAGAACCTTGTCAACTCATCCTCAGAAGCCTTTTTATCAATGAGGTCTCTATTTTTCTCATTTTCCATTATTTCCTTCATTTTCATCCTCACATGCAACATGTGACCTTTCACCTTCCTTTTCTCCTAGTTTCCATTATTTTCATAAATAAAATAACAAAAATGTCATTTTTCCTTTCAAAAATCCTTTTCCATTTCCATTTCCAATTTCGTTTATCCATAATAATGAAATGAACACCCAGTAGGATATTTTTCCCACCATTCAGTTTGGAATATGTGTCCATGACCTTGGTCTTATTTTTCCTTTATTAACTTTTACATGGAATTTTGACTAGGGTTGTTACAGAACCCTCCCCCTTGGGGGAACACTATCCTTGGTGTTCAATGACACCTATAACCAGTAAGAATGTTGTAACCAAACATACTACCCATGGAGATTTATATCATAGCTCATTATAATATTTGAAATGATCACTATTGAAAACATGACAAGCGTACTACTTACTAGAGATTTATAGCATAGCTCATTACGATATTTACAATAACAACCACATATACTCATGCACATTTTATTCACCCAAGAAATAATCATACTGTCTATGGAGCTTTATAAATATAGCTTGATATTGTATTTCCAATAATATACCCATATGCACATTTTCTCGACCAACAAATAAAAGGATATGATGCCCACACCCATAACAACAAAATCTAGAGTCTCACACCTCCACCCTCAAAGTAATACCAAGATTCACCTCCTTCCTAGAAAGTCCAGAATCCACTGCAATGTCAAATATGCATCCAATTTCCAGTGTTACAATCTAGTGCCACTTATCCTCTTAGTGAAGAGTTATTGTCTCATTGTTCCAGTGCGCATTTCCAATGTGTGCCTGATTCCATCTAGCAATGCTAATGGAAAAATAAAATCCATCCCCATCCTTGGGAAATCTGGTCATCCCTTTTGTGTAGTCACTCACCTTCCAAATTAACCGACATCCCCTATCCCAACGATCCATCCCTTGGAAAGGCTTCCTCACACTGGAAGGTCAAACAACCAAGGCATATACCTGCTCAAAGCCATCATACCGTTCGTAGCATGCTCATGGAAATCGATGGACATTATTGGGTACCAATGTCCCATAATGGCCCTACTCCTAAAGTGCTTTACCAACATACTATTACATTTTCCAATTCCTTTTGTTGCTACTACTAATTCCTAATATCCAGTTTCAACCACCCAACCCAAGCATTTACCATGCTTTCCTGTACCAAGCACATAACTTCTAATAGATTTAAAATAAATAGAAATAAATTCACATTATACCTCATTGGTAGCTCATCAATAAGGTACACTTGTAATCATGTTTACTTCTTGTCACAACAATTCAAGCTAGCATCTTTTAACAAATCATTATGTATAAACATATCACATCATGTTAGCTCAAAAAACAACCATCATAGATCACATGTACCCATCATAAACCATAATCATATATCACATGTAATCATCATAGACCAGAATCATAAATCACATGCATAATAAAACTGTAATAAAATACAAATAGTTATCCTTTAATCAATCATAGCTTCTACGTTTGTCTTTATTCCGTACATGTAGCTTATTAGTTTCCACACCTGACAAGCACCCAGTTCCTTCTCTTCAACCATGTACACATACACAATGTACATCACAACACATACATCCACACCTGGCATACAACACCATGCAATACATGCACCTACACCTGACTTACCACACATACACCTACAACCAGTGTACAATACAAGATAATACACACTGCTAGATTTGATGTATGCCACAACACAATTCATACACCTACACCCAGTGTACAGTACAACACAAATACGTACACAGAGTACACAACAAATACACATGTCACAATACCACGACTACATAATGCACATATATAGTACCACATGTTCACAACACAACATGTACAACATGCACACAATACCACATGTACACTAGTACCATATGTACAACAAGTACGCAATACCACCTACACTAAATGTGCAGAACATCACATGTACACGGCACCGCCTACACAATGCCACATGTACAATGCAACACGTATACAATGTGTATAGAATACCACATGTAGATAGTACCACATGCATGACATGTACACAACACCACATGTACACAAAACATCATTTGCATGACATGTACACAGCACCACTTGCACACAACACCACGTGCACACAACACCACATGTACATCGTGTACACAACACCGTATGCAGAATCATGCACACAACACCATATGTACATAGTACAATATGCACAACATTGAAAAAACACCATATGTACATCGAACTTCATATACAACATGTACATAGTATCATATATACCCAACACTGCATATGCAATATACACACAACACGATATATACAACAGGCATACAATCTCATATGTACACAATACTAGATATACAACATTACACATTAGCATAGGTACAATCACTGAATATACAACATGCACAACATATAAAAAACAATAGCATTGCACATCCAAAACCATATTGCCTCTACCAAGAAACCTTGATTCTAGTGTCTCTCTTCCATCCATGTTTATCTTAGCATGCCTTAAAGCACATTGTTTTTTTTCATTTCACTGATGTATCCTTCAATGTTACCTGTCATAACATAAACATAGGAATAATACAAGCATACAATATCAATTCATATCCACATGATACTAACCTCGTAGATTTGTCAGGACTACTCTTCCCACTTCATTCCTCATAAACCAGGAACTTCTTCATGTCATTCACATACGTAAGAAAGCATTCATCCACAAGAATGATTCCTAACAAACCTATCAGATAACAACATACATTCATTATACATATAAATATTAGCATTAAACAGTCATGATCCATGATAACTCTTTAGAACATGACATACATACATACATTCATGTATACATATATAGAAATAAACATAATCATGATCAAAACATCATTGCCATATATTATAAGGTCAAGGTTAAGAGAAATCCCTTTATTTGTTCGCAGCATGCACAACATTGAGAATAATTATTCCCAACATAGCCAAAACATCTAACACCTCAAATCCATTTATTTTACCTTTCCTGATTACTTTTCACATGATTGTCCTGCCATTGTCCATTTACACCAATGGACCAACCAATCCAATCGACTGTCATAATCTTTCCTTTAGTTACCCTTACACATGTATTGGCTTCATATGAGTCTTACATTTCCTACTATATTTCATTCAGCTCTCTACGAGCTCCACTAACTTTCCTCCTTTCCCAGGTCAATTCCCAAGACTCAAAACATAAAGGCAAGAAAAGAAACAAATAAGAAGAAAACCATGAAAACCAATAGCAATGTGACACCATAAACATAGTGGTATGGGAATATACTAGGCATAAATAAACTACAAATCTAGCGCAAACAAATTACAAAAGACCAAAAGCACAAAACTAACAATAGAAACCATGACTCAATCCCATGGTTCCCAAGGAAAGCTCAACCTTAGCCTTCTTCAAGGTTTCATGGAAATCTCTTTTTCCATGCAATCCCCTACATCATACTACCATAAATACATAATTCTCAATGTATAAATAAAAATAACAATATACCAATTAGCTTACCTTGTTATGCCAATCATGTTTCCTTGTAGCTAAACACATTTGTGCCATGTCTCAAGGGACTCCAATTCCCTTGACATATCTAGCTATAACTACACTCTAGTTGTTAAACCTATCAAATAGATGTTCATGAATATACCACATATCCACATAATTTTAGACGAATTAGGTTTAAAAAGACTTCATGTATGCAAATCACTCTTTCATTTGGAATTGCAGTTTCCAAACATAGCCAAAGGAATTCTCACCCCTTTCCTTTCTTTTACTTTTATCTTGTTGCAACTGAGTCTTACTATGTACTGTCACATCACCCAATGGATAGTTATATAAACAAATCAACTATTACCTTGTCATGCTAATACCAAGCATGTTTCCTGCAACTGTTCACACATGTCGATCACATGTTCCAAGGGTCAAGACAACATATCTATTACCTAGAAATCAACCTTCACCAAGTCTAAAAACCATGTCATAATAAAAACCAACTCATATTCATCAGTCATAATACATAATGTTTCACTCAAGTACATATGAGTTCTCTCAACACATATGTGTTATTACGACCATCTTAAAACAAGATTATTTCTTCATGCAATCTTATAGACACATATGCATATCATGCAATTAATCAAACATTCAAACAAAATATAAATGCACCATATTAGATAAATCAACTAGATGACATAATCAAATAGTTAAGCACCAAATATAGGACATAAGTAAATTCATACCTTAATGTATCTCAAGGGAGGTTATCTTGCCTGCACAATCAAGTTAGATTAGCATGATATAACTTCACAACATATCAGCTCAATCATAAATAAGGTCATGATATCCATGATAGTGACTAACTAACATGTTCACATTATAAACTCATAAATAATTATCATTTATGCATAACAATCACATAATTAAAGTGAGTCTAGATTAGTACAACACAATATCACAGATATGTCGACATACATGAATGTCATAACCCTAACCATCTTCATAGGCCAATCCATTTTAGCATGATACATATAACATCAAGATATTCATTTCAATAACCCTAATCATCAAGTTAACTAACATATAACAAAAATTTAACATATAACATACTCATCAACAACATATAACATACTCATCGAGTTAACTATCATATAACAATCAACAAGTTAACATATAACATAATCATGAAGTTAACTAACATAAAACAACAACAACGATGCATATAACAATAATGTACTATCATTCATGACTATATGACCACATTAATTCACTAGCATCTACCATGAAGGTAACCACAACAACAATAAAATGGAAAACATGTATATAACCATAATCGATATAATAATCCATTAACTAACATACCTTCATACCAAACATACAATACATGTATGACGATATTCTCTTACCCCAAAGTATAGTGTTGCAACCTCACTCTGATGGTCTACATCCCCTACTCTATCTCAGTCAACACATAAGAATCATAATATAACAACTACATCATGTGTTATGAAACCAACTCACAAAAAGATAGAAAAGATAGATCAATGCCTTAGAACTTAGACTCTTCGAGGGGGCAACCTCTTTTACATTACACAAATGAATGATTCTTTGATGATTCAAATGACAAAACCTCCTTTCTATATATAGGAGTCTAAGGAGTCACAATATAACCCAGTTGACCTAACAATAATAATATAAAAGCACAAAAATAACAATAGAGGGATTCTATGGGGCACACTAATAACAATATGGGGATAATAGGGGCACAACAATATTAATAAGGGATATAACTACAATAGTAATGGGGTAATCACCAGTATTATAGGGACCTAACATGTCCCTACCCTTCAAAAAAGCGTTGTCCTCAATGCTTGAGTAGTTCTGGATACTTCTGTATAAAATTCTCAACCTCCCATGTGGAATCTTAAGTAGATAAGTTCTTCCACTTGATGAGATACTCCGAAATTGATTGATTTCATAGCTGTCGAGTTCTTTTTTCTGTGAGTGCTTCCAGTTCCAATATGATTTTTCCTTCCTCATCAAGTTCTGGCAATATTGTTTGAACTGGGAGCTTGTCGCTTATAACCTTCTTTAAACACGAAACATGGAAAACTGGGTGCAATCGAGAAGCTGCAAGAAGCTCCAATTTGTATGCCATAGTACCAATATTTTGCAACACTTTGTACAGACCATAATACTTTGGTGATAATTTATTACCCTTCTTAGCTTGCTTGAGGGACATTTGT
>APFE030823780.1:32025-62447 GCA_000404065.3 Pinus taeda | reverse complement strand
TTTTATCTATAATCCTATTATTTATTTATTTCTAATAATTATTATTCCTATTATTATTCATATTTTCCTTATTATTATTTGTATTTTATTATTGCTTAACTAATTGATTGTAAGTTTATTATTACTATTTAAATCATTATTATTATTCTTCTTATCTATGGTTACTACTGTGTAGCAAAATTTATTTTATTTTCAAGGGGATTATACTATTATTCCTCTATCAAGTAATTTTATTAAAATAAATAGAGGGATTAGTTGAATGTTATTTTTGTTAGCATATCAATCTAGGAATTTAGATCCATATTTAACCTAGCTATAATTCTATTGAGAACTTATGCTATTATTCCTGTCGGGTAAGTAATGGGTTCTAATTTTTGCTAATTTCTATGCCTCCATCCCTATTAAGGTTTTGAGGGTGCTTTATGATTTCAATAGCTTCTCTAACCTTTCGCTTGAAATGGTGATCTTCTTTGGCAATGACCTTGGTGTCTTCAAGGCATATATGGTGATTGGTTTTACCTACATGCTCGGCTAGGGCTGAAGAGCGGGTTCTTTCGTTGCGGATATCTGCACAGTGCTCTTTGAGCCTAATCCTAATGGACCTACCCATTTCTCCTATATATTGATCCCCACAAGAGCAGTTGATGATGTATAATCCTTTCTGCTGAAGATGATCATGGTTGTCCTTAACAGATTTCATTCTTTGTTTGATGGTAGACCCGGGTTTGAATGCAGTCTTTATATTTTTCTTTTTGAGGATTTTAGCTATCTTGTCTGTGACTCCTTGAATGTAAGGAAGGTATGCATTAGAGGTAGGGGGGTCTTTTGTCTTATTTATATTGTTTTTAGATTTGGCCTTTTGAATAGCATTGTATATGTTTTTATTGCTATACCCTAGGTTGGCGAATGTTCTTTTTAGGTAAGAAATTTCTTCCTCAATATGGTTAGTATCGGAAATTATATAAGCTCTAGTGAAGAGGGTCTGTAGTACCCCCATTTTCTGAGTTGGATGGTGGTGAGAATCAGCATGCAAGTAGTTATCCATATGGGCTTTCTTTCTAAATACTTTGTGACCTATGGAACCATCATTTCTTCTTATGAGGAGAATGTCTAAGAATCGTATGCAATTATTTTCTTCTACCTCCATTGTAAATTTGATGTCTTCCAACATGTTATTAAGATGGTCCAAAAAGTTGTTTAGCTCCTTCTCTCCATGAGGCCAGTTGACGCTTGTGTCATCTACAAACCTAACCCAAGATTTAGGTTTTAATGGGTATGAATCCAAAGCTTTCTTTTCGAATTTTTCCATGAAAAGGTTTGCCACGATTGGTGAAAGAGGTGATCCCATAGCAAAACCTGAAGTTTGTTCAAATATTTCACCTTGGAAAGAGAAGAAGGTGGAGCGAAGGCAGATTTCAGCTAATTTCGGAGTCTGGGGGTCTGATACTTCTTTAACTACCTAAATTGCTTCATTAAGGGGGATACTGAGATTATCTGTGAAGAAGAAGGAAGAAATCAAACCATATAGCATTCATTCCATCCCTTATCATATCCTATTTAGCACGAGGGAAACTCTTCAAATCATTTTGTGCAGGATATTTCTCTTATTCATAAATCTTTAGATTTGCAATTAGAAGAGTATTATGACTTGAGTAATTTGTTTCTTGAAGTTGTAAAATATAATAAAACTAGTGAGGTAGATGGCTACCATCCAGATAATGGTGATCTTGTTAATTTAGTTGATAGTAACTATCCACATGCAATTTGTGATCTAACTAATTTATCAAAATAATGTTATCAATATTTTAGAAGTTTCGTAACTTGTCAAGAAGTCATGGAACTTCAAATCTCATTGATAGTTATGTCAATTTCTCGCAATCTTGGTGTTGTCACTATTACAACACCCTCCAAAAATTTCACCACATTTTAGTTTTTGAGCTTACTATCATCATCATATCTAATTTGTAACCTTGATAATCAAATGCCATCCCATTATATTCTATGTGTTTCAAGTGTTATTAAGTGGTCGCAAGTCTCATCACATTGATTAGAGCATCTTTAAAATCATTTCATAGTTGTAACATCTTTGTTGTTGTAAAACACCACTTTTAGGCCGCAGTTGCACACACTTCACTCGTTGTACTTGGGGAATGCATGAAAAGTGGTGTCTTGGTGCATAATTATAATTTTTCAACCTTTACTAAGTTTTCTCTATGAGTTGGTATATGTCGCACATGGTTGTCTGTCTAAAACTCATCATGTTCACCCCTTTTCATATATCCTATACTTAGACAAATATTTGGTTTCAAAGAAAACCCATTGAGGCTGAGAGTTCATGAGTGCACTCTGAAGCCTTTATCTAGGATCCTTCATTTTTTGGAAGTGTTCCATGTAGCTCTAAGAGAAATAAGTGCACTCCTTCATCCATATTTCCCATTCCTTGTTCCGAACTATGCCCTTCAAACACCAAGACTTCCTTTGAGCACACTCCTTTGACCTGAAGGAATGTGCCCTCCTTGAGAGAACTCATTCAACCTGAAGGAATTTTCCCTCCTTGAGAGCACTCCTTTGAACTAAAGGAATTTTCTCTCCTATAGAGCACTCCTTCGACCTGAAGGAATGCACCCTCCTTGAGAGCACTCCTTCAACATGAAGTAATGTGGGCTCCTTAAGGGCATGAGTGCACTCTAAAGGCATGAATCTTCCTCCTTCAGCCTTCGAGCTTGTGCCATGTGCCCTCCTTGGCCTCTTGAATGAATGAGTGCACTTTGAATTATGAAGCCTCACCCTTCAACCTTCAAGAGTGTACCATGTTCCCCTATTGGTTTTTCGAGCACATGAGTGCACTCTGAAGGAACTAAACCTCATCCTTCAAGAGTGCGCCTTGTGACCTCCATCTCTCCCTTGAATGCACAACACACTTTAGAATCCTAAATCCTTCCCCTTTGTCCTTCAGACTTGTGCTATGTTCTCGAGATTTATTTCCTCCCTCCCTAGAGTGCATGAGCACATCCTGAAGACCTGAAGCCTCATCCTCTCATCCCTTCATCCCTTCATGCAGAAGATCATTTTTCCCTTTTTGAGTGAAATGAAAAGGAATGAATATAAAATTTGTGTCAAACATGTTAGAATAGGATATTTTCAAGCTAATAGTTTTCGGTCATGAGCGAATTTAGATACAGGCATTCTAGAAACAACATGGAAAACACACACGAAGAAGATAAGGCAAAGATAACAAAGGAAGGATGGAAAGAATGAATAACACACTCGAATCTTGATGATAAAAGCACCTTGAAGACTCCATTTTATCAAAGACCCTGTGGAGGGTAGAGACGTCAAAAATTGAAGATTCTTGAAGAACAAAGATACAATTGGCATCAATGTCACCACTAGAAAAGTTCCATGTCATCAATCACTATTTGTCCTAGTCATCAACGATAGTGACATGTCACACTATCACCACACAATGATGTGGAAGTTATGATGTATTGTTGTATTCATTGTAAGGACAAATAAGTATAGTACCAAGTGTCACGTATGAACTAAAGAATCATGGAAGTCCAAAGGAAATGTAATACAAAAAGTCATATGTAATTCCAAATTTCATTTAGAATTCCAAAGGTTGTAGAAGTCCAAAGGTCACTAGAAGTTGGAAAGTAAAGAGTCATGAGTATGTGCAAGATCATGCATCAACTTATAAATAGATCCTCATTTCTCATGTAATAAACTTTTACCTTGGCCTCTCTCACAAGGCATTAGAGAGACAAAGTTATTAATTTTGGGGAGCAAGTAGTGGCTCTAACGCTCCACTATTGGAGCTAGTGGTATATATTGTATTTATGTATCTTGGGACTTTTTCTTAATACTTGAAGCCTTTTGGCCAACACATTTTCACACATGGATTGTGAATGATTCCAATACTATTCTTTGAATGTTTATGATTCATGTTATCTTTCACATGAATTGAATTAATTGAACAATTTTGGTGACTTCATTGCTTAATTTATTGGAAATGTGTTGTAATGGTTGTAACGAAAATCACATCAATGTGAACTATTTTGCTTGATTTCATATGATTCTTTCTCATTTATGTGTGTCTCCATTATTGTAGTACTATTACATCTTTCTATATGGATTAATGCAAGGGTGTTTGGTGATTTAGAAACCCTCAAGGATCTTACCGGGATCCTTGGAAGACTGTTAGATTATCTGCACCTGGAAGGGAGATGCATGCATATCTATGTTAAAAAAATGAGAATAAAAGGAGTAAGAATGACTTATTACCTCAAGTATTGGTGTGGTGTTGCTGGAGAGCACAGAGTAGTGGAGTGGAAGACCCCTCAACTAGCTCAAGATCAAAACTTTGCACATAGATAAGACAAGGCGTAATTTCACAGCATATAACTTTGACAATCAATGCACTAATATATAAAGATATCTAATTACATGTATCTAAGCCACTCATAAGAACAAAATTGCATAAATATGTAAACAGATTACACTACCAATGTCGCGGAGTGGAAGAAAAAAATTGCAGTTCTATATTAATGTAGAAAAGGGTGATTACAAAGATCGGTTTAATTAACCTTCCCTTACTCCTCTAGCTCCTCTCTCTCTCTCCCTTCTTAACCTCTTGCTATGCCTTAGTCAGAGACTAGTCTCAACAGTCAAATAAGAAATCCTTTCAAATGTTTTGACTACTTCCACAATGGACCTACCTTCACATATATAGCATGAGAGCCTTACCAAATCCCTCATGAGTTCCTTTGGGAAAAATCAGAGATGTTTCCATGCTTTTGTGCTCTTTCCCATTTGTAGACTCTGTTATGAATAGTAATTACTCCAAACAGGTCGAGTTTTGATGTTTCCCTGCTTTTGTGAGCTAACATAGGAGTGAATCTTGAGATATTTCTTGGTCAAATTGTTCCTTTGACCCGTGGAAACTCATTTAGGTTGAATAATGCCATTCCCAATGTAACAAACAAAGTTACCCTAGGAACTAACACACCTTATGCCTTGCTAGGAAGCTTTATAAAGCAGGTTGCTATTTCCTAGACATCCTTAGCTTGACAAATGGGCCTGTGAACTTGGTAAGTCCTTCAGTCATCTTGCTCTTATCCTCTGAGTTGGTGAGGAGGTCATTTTCCTATGTAACAAATTCCCCCCTAAAGTGTGTGATCAGAGGCAGAGATGATGGCTAAAATAGTTTATATATAACTGTCATTTTCTTTGGAAAAAAGAGAGAGAGGATCGGAGCCTCGGTAATACAAGAAACCTAATACAACACATATATAAAACAACTAAAATCATGCCCTCATTTGGGCATTCCAATGCTCAGTAGCTATGTCAGAGTGATTTCTCAACAAAGAGATATGATGATCGTGGCTACTGATAAGCACAATGTGGAACCTATGTCATAATAAGATCATTCTGATGAGATGTCTCCAAAAAATAATAAACACAACTTGGGAGAGGAAACAAGGTTGATTGATGTAAGCCTCTACCCAAGGTCTTGATTTTTGCTTCACTGTAATTGCATAGTTTGATACATGTGAATAAAGCCATTGAGGTCGAACATGTACGAAATCGTCTGATTACCAGTCAATAATGGAGATTGTGGACAGATGCGAGGATGGCCACCGATAATGGTGATGGTCTCGAAGATTCAAAATACAATATAGCAAGTGTGAAAAATGTTTTTGTCATTGAACACTTGTAGAATCCTTTAACCAGGAGCCAATAATGAAAAACCTGACCAAACACAAGGTAACCCATCACTGATGTTTGCAAGTTCCAAGGCACTGAAGTGTTTCTGGGTATGCTTCCTAGATAGAGTGTTGAAGTTGATAGGAAGAGACCTGTTTAAAGGTAGGCAATAATGTATCCTACATCATTCAACATGAAGCGGGACAAGTATGATTGTTTTTTGAAGAATAGTTTGAGAATTAGGTCAAAATGACAGAGGGCATGATGGAAGAATATGCTTGATGGTTTGATGGAGCAAACATAAGATAAAGCTTTTCACTTGAACAATATAAGGCATGACACAAAGTTTTTAATCATTGTTGGCTTTGTGGGCCCTAACCCAAGTTCAGCATTAGTTAGTCAGACAAATCCCTACACTACTGGCCCTCTCAGCATTAGCCTGTGGAGGGCGTACCGAAGTCTCACCCAAAGCAATATGGGGTGGATGCTGGAACCAAGTTTCTGCACCCTGAGATGGTCATGATGTCAATTTATACCCTCTACCCCTACTTTTACACAGGTCACTAAGACTTAGGGCTCTGTTAGCCTACCCTTTATTCTGCCCTTCAATACCTCCACAAAGTTGTACAATTGACCTTCGTGCAGCCCTAACCCATGGTCCAGGTACTTTCGCATAGCTATGATAATGTATTTTATAGGTTCCCAAGTTATCTCACGTGTTTTACATATATTACTAATTAATCAAAGTTAGCGCTGTCTAAATTGATATTCTTACTTGTGTTCAATCAACCAATACAATCACATATATCTGCACATCAAATAAACATTATAAATTAAACCCAAAATGCAATATAATCAGATGCATTAACAGGAACTAAATACATAGTAATTTCAGAATACTTCTCTTTATTGATATATTCCAGTTTAATACAAACTCTATCAACTGCAAACTTCCACCGTAGGCCTCTACACACTCAGCTACAAAGCCTCTACCTATGCTAAGACTCGAGAACACTTAGACTTCTCCACTCTACTTTGCTACTTTTTTTCCCTTCCTTAAATACTTAGAGATTACTTACTTAGCTCCTCTTTATACAATCCCATGGCCCGTGGACCATGGGTGGATCCTTACAACTGACTTTACAATTTACAAAATAAGGGTAGAAAACCCTTTATGACTCTTGACACCTTCACACTCCATGACCACAAAATGCGGAGACTTTACAACTTTATTACAAAATTATCCCAAAATATGGGCTTTTAGCCTCAAAACTGCTCTTTGGGGAAACCGTTCCCAAAAGGCCCCCAACACAAACATGGTGACTCGCCCTCTAGTCAGTTTGTGAATGCGGAGATCTTGGCGCAAATACCTCCTAGCTCAACCTTTGGTGGTTCCCTGCATGGCTGCTTGCTTCACTTCTTCAACCAACTATTGTATTGCTGGTCCTGAACTATTAGCCTGAAGCTTCTACTAAGTCACTTGTAGATTAGCAATATTTCCTTTAATGGAGGCCGTGACCAAATAAGATTCATCCAACCAAGGCTTCAAGCATGCTTTTAGCATTGCCTCTTTGTGTTGTGTTGCATATACCAGTTCCTTCAATGTTTTGGCCTCCTACAACTTTGCCAGTTTTTGTGTGAGAGCAACGATGCATGTTATAAATTTTACTTTGGCATAGCATTGTTTTAGTTCTCGTACCTCTGTCTCCAGCCACTATACATTAGGATCCTCCTACAGACTCATTAGGACCTTGAACGAATTTTCAAAAAGCCTTGTACAGTCTGCTACTACATTATCTACCGTGGCTATTGCCTCTATGACAGCAGTTATGTGCTACTCCTTTACATCCGATGGAGTTGAAGGTTAGGCCTTCAAATGAAAATCTATAATATATAGGTTCAACTCCAGCTAAAACTTAGCTAACTCTATGTGAGCATCACACACCCCTGTAGAAAGCTTGTGAACATTCACCTTGACTAGTTCTCCCTCAAGAATGGCCAACTTCAGGACCATTTAGCATGCGTCCTCCATGACTTGAACTACATATTATTGATTTTCTATTCACATCACCTGCAGACTGTGGTGTTCGTGGGTGCTCAACTCCATGATCACCCCATCCTACAGTAGGTGGAGCATCTCACCAGGAAGTGCTGCCATGTTCAACCCCACTCCCTTGAGGGTGCTGACAGTGAGCCTGTCAGCTTTGTTTTCTATGGTTAGTGCTCCATCTCGCACCACTATCACTTGGGAGTCCTTCACACGCAGCATCTCGGTAGCTTCTAAAGTACCGATAATGAGGCTGGTGGACATTGTGCTAACCTGTGATGCGTGGATATTTAGATCATGCAGACCCATGTAGATGGTTCCCAATAGTTGCTATTGTTGCTACTTGAATTGCTGGAGTACCTCCATGGTGACATCCTACATCGTGTCTGCAATGTCAGTAAAATCTCCCTCCATTAGGGTGATTGGGTCCAGTGACATCTTACTGGCCTTAGATTTCTTCTGCAACCCCACTTTTTCTTATTGTCTTGGACATTTGATGTGGTACAATGCTGTTTTTGGTTCTGCTCCATGCTACTTTGTTTTCTTGTCCATTTCTTCCTCTGTTTCGGGTGAAGGAGACCTCGCACATTTGTCAAAGCCATGCTATGTTCCACCTGTCTACTTTTCTGCCTGTTGGGTAGCATTATGCACTGCCTGGGCCTTGTCAGCAACCTCCTTCTTCCTCTTCTTGGCTAGCTACGACATCTTGAGCTTGGCCTCTTCCTTTTTGTGTTGTGTGGCAGACTTGCTCAACCCCACTACCAAGTTTCAGGAAGTGTGCCACTCTGCCGGCTAGCGATTAAGAACTGCATCAATTGCATCATTCAATGCCAAGTAAGGAAATTCATGCCACTTCTTCTCAAGGTCCTTCTGTGCCTTGATCGATATGTGCTAAAAAATTTCCTTGAAGTCCATGTACTCCTGCAGTTTGGCAAACACTGTAGGCAAAAATCATGGTTTGTGATTGATAGCCATGTGTATGTTCATTTCCACCAAGATCTAGAAGATCTTGCTATGCTTGATGTGTTGAGAATCCTTGCTCACCTATAGTGAAGCATACTTCACTGCTTCTAGTAGGTCTAGTGCAACCGAGGAGAGTTGACTATCTTCTGGTAGCTCCTAGGCTACCAGCACAATGGACAGCAAGATCCACACTTAGTGGAATGTCCTGCTAAGCTCTTGCCTCATGGAAATTCACAAGGAAATCACTGTAGAGATAGCAGGCCCAATTAGACTAGACTCCTTCAGTGTATTACGCTGCTAGAGCAACGACTGGTGCCGACACTTCATCTGCGTGACACTTTCGCATAACTTTTCCTGCCAAGATCTGCATGGCCACCTTGACCATAGGGTCATAGATACTCGAGATGGCATACCCTTGCGGCTTCTTTACAAGCTTGAATTTATCCTTCATGGCCTCTGCGAGGACCTGCTTGTCACCTTTTCTACTAGACATAATTGCCAGATACTCCCCTGTATAGGCAACCACGTGATCTTATGGATCAACCTATCCGTGATGGGTATTGGCTCCTCCAGCCACAAACACCCATCATGCACCAAGCATAGCAACTGCTTGATCACTAATACTGTAATGGGTGTGTGATTGTAGTGTAGAACCCATAGCAGGTTGAGCAGACTTTCCTTGTCTACTCCTCTAAGCCACTTCTTTGTGGTTCCAATGCAGTCATCCTAGTGGTTGTGTGAACAATGCGGTGCATTAGCTTTTTTGTCACCAAGTGCGGGAATGTTTTAGTATCAGATAAGTCCCATTCTTCCAGTTTCAACAGTGGAAACCACCCCAAGTGTGATCCTTAAAAGACAATCTCATCCGGCAGTGGGGGTATGTGCAGGGTGACCTTGCTTTCGTTGATGTCCTTTGACAATTTGGTCTTTCCTTTGGGTGGAGGGACGTATTTGAGCAACTTAGTGATAGGGTCAGAACCCTTGACTTCAACGTCCTCCACTTCCACCCCCAAATCCTCATCATGCATGAGAAGTCCTCAATATCTTCCTCACTCAGCTCCAAGTTAATAGCTTTTCCCTTTTCCTGTGTAGTGGGCTTGTCCTTTTGTGGGTTTCTTCTATGTGACGCATGCATCGGTATCGCAAACTGCTTTCTCTTCTTATCCTTCACACTTTCTTTGGTTAGGGTAGGCTTCAGTCTAGGCATCCGTGGTGACTTGGGTACTTCAGCTAGTACCTCTAAAAACCTTTAGAGCAGCTCCTTTAGCCTCCATAACAACCTCTAGCACATCCCCCTCATCTGTCACTGCTTCAATGTCCATAGATTTAGATCCTAGGATAAAAATCATGAATGAAATTGTGGTTGGGCTCTAGAAATCGATCAAACGCTGGGCAGTCAAGCAATTCTTCGAAGAACACATGGATCATCCACATCTGAGAGCTCACCAAATCAATGTTGAAACTGCCAAGTGTTTTCCGTTGGGCCTCCACCTATAATTTATAGGTCATTTTGAATTCAAATACGACAATTCCCCTCACATTCGGTTCATTAATGTTGGATTGGTGAGAGATTTCCAATTATCTTACCCATAAATTATGTCTTAAATGTTGGTCGCCCGCTCCATTTGGCTACATTCTCATCATCAAATCATGAACAATGACTTTAATGGTCACTTTTTGGATGACCTATTCGGTTTTTCCCTAGGTAGTGCAACTCTCTTTGTGTTGTCGCGAACCTTGTCACATTGCCTCATTTAGAACAATCCTCCAATCGTGTAGTTCCTCAACCTGGGCAGTGTAATTTATAGTCTCATTCCTCCTTTCAACTACCTAGAGCACTAAGACTATGCTACCTTCATATAGTCATCTGGCTGGATCACTAGTGTATGGCTTCAATCAGTTGACATTTGCCTTTCTTGGGAAGGGATCTCTATTGAATTTAACAAACTGAACTGCTCCACCATCGGTAATATTCTTAATGACATAGGGCCCTAGCTAGTGCATTTTGAATTTCCCTAGAAATTTATCAAACTTGCTGTCATATAACAAAACCAGATCATTTACCTTAAAGGTGCATAGTTTAATGTATCAATCATGCCATGCTTTTCTGCGTTGCTTTTGGACCTGTTGGTGAAATCCGGCCATAAATATTTCTTCCTCAAGCTTAGCAAGCTTTGTGAGCCTCTCTTCCAGGGCTCCACAATCTGTCATACCCGTGAGTGCCCCTATGTGCAAACTAGGCACAATGTATTCCATGGGCATTACTTCTTCAACACCATATGCAAGCCTAAAGGGTGTATTCCCAATCAACTTTTTGCATGTTGTTCGATAGGCCCATAGTACTGGAGGTATGCATAGGTCCCAGTCACTTTGCTGAGCATTGCAAACCTTGATCATTGCATTCTCCAACACCTTATTGAATGCTTCCACTGTCCCATTATCCTATGGGTGATAAGGCATGCTTTTCTAGTGATATACCTGAAATTCCTTCATCAGCGCACCGATCGTTTCATTTAGAAAGTGCGTACCGTGACCACTCATCAAAACCTTTGGACACCCAAATTGCATCAATACATACTCAAAGAGAAACTTCATAGTGGTCGTGCCTATTTATTCCTTCACATGTTGTGCCTCCACCCCATGAATTCAAATACCCAGTTTCAATGATAATGTACCGTGCTCTCATCTTCTTTCGTTGGGGCTTAATGGTTCCTACAAAATCTATGGCCCATTTCTCAAAAGGTTCTAACATCATCTGCAGTTTCAGGGGTAGCTCATCTCTCCAAGGTCGCCTTCTAGTACTTTGACACATGCCACACACCTTGTAGTAGGCTTTGGAATCCTGATGGAGGGTGGGCCACCACAACCCTACGCGTTGAATCTTCTACGTGGTTGCTCTTCCTGCATAATGGCCTCCTGGGGCATCCCCGTGAGCATCCACGAGGATATTACTTCTTTCAATCTCTGGTACATATCATCTCAATACTTCATCAGATCCTATTTTGTACAGATGTTTAGTAATGACAGAAAATTATGTCTCTTGCAACACTATCATCTTTTTTTACTAGATGGTGTAGCCTTCTAGGGTAGTTCCTATCATTAGGAAGTGTATGATGTCTTCAAATTGATCATCTGTGACACACACTACAAAGATCTATGTGTCAGACAATCCCTCCTCCAAATTAATGGGCTCTTCCCCCATTTTGATGTGCAACAGATGGTCTAGTCCACGTTCATTCATCTAAGCTTCACAATAACTTCAAAACCATACTCCTGTAATAATAATAACCACCTATAGATTCTTCCCCCAACACAGGCTTATTGACTAAGTATTTCAACGTAGAATGATTCGTATACATTTTAAAATGTCTACCCAACAAATAATGTCTAAACTTCTGGAGCATGTATATCATGGCTAATCCTTCGTGCTTAGTGGTGGAATAGTTCTTCTCAACCTTGGATAACCTCCTGCTTGCGAAATCTATAGGATGGTCCAAGTCTCCTCCACTAACCTATTTCATTACTATTCCTAGTGCTATACATGACATGTCTACATGTAGATGAAACTCCTTCTAATCCAGGAAGACTAAAATTGGCACAGTGAACATTTTTCCTTTCAACACATCCAATATTTTCTGACAGTCCTCATACTGAAAGAACATGAAATCCTTTTTCAACAACTTCTCTGGTATCCTAAATATCGTTGCTTTAACTTCTTGAGGTGCTTCATCGATATAATCAAACCCGTCTTCGAAGCTGAATGTCGTTATGAATCCTTCACGCAAAATATCCCATTCACCTATGCCATGGTGGAGATCTGTCTCCAAGTACTAGTTCATCAAGATGACATCCAAGGTGTGATCGAACAAGTGTACCCATTCAGGTTGGGGCTTCACTCCATAGGCCTTCGCCCAGTTTTCCAATTGTGCATGTGGATCATCCTTCCCATCATACTTGTGTGTAAATCATACATTCGGCTTCCCAAATTGTGTCCTCATCATCCTCCTACACTTGCATCAATCATCAAAACTACCCTTTTGTGTACCCCACCATCTCGCGGGCATAGCACGCAGTGCCCAATCCAAAGCCTGGAAGCACTTCTTCTCTAGTACTTCCTTCTCAAATGCATCCAAAAACACATCCACATCATTCAAGCTACATAAGTGGGCAGATTTCTTACCTCGAACGACACATAACGCAACGACTGAGTCATCATGTTACACCACAGCGTGGTTACTTCATGTAGTCAATTCTGCCAGTGCTTTAATTCTTCGTTCAAGTCTGAGTGGCATGAACTCTCGTGATCCCATGTAATTCATCCATCCACTGTCAGATTCACCCAATCTTGGTCTCGCACTATTATCTTATATATGCAGTCCAAATCGTCATTTCTTTTGTAATCACAGACTGGTTTAGTATAGCACAATCCTTCAGCAGGATCTAGGGGTACTATTACGGGAAGCGATTTCTTTTCAAATATCATCTTTCACTTCTTTAGGTTGATTAACCCGTTCATGTCAGAAGTCCAATCAATGCCAAGGAGAACAGGGTAGGGGTTGCTGTCATCCATAATTTCTATCAATTCAAGGAAGGCCAATGTGCCCGCGCCTTCAATATCTACAATTACTCCTTATAGTTGTCCCATGAGGATGATTTTTTTATTGATTTGGCATATATAATTGAGTCGAAGACCACTGTATCATGGGTCTCCCCATCCGCTCCCAAGTCTGCTTCAGCAAAACGTTCGCGTCTGATCCATATCCATAATAACTTGATCCATTTCATATTCTCCTATCTGTGGGTTGAGTTTCGTCTCATGCCCTATCATTGCCTTATGCTTACCAATCTTCCATACCACACACGGTTCACCCAGAGCATTTCTAACCCATCTATTTATAAGTTCCTGTAACCCCTTCACAGCCTTGCTATCATGCAGCAGCTTCATGCAAGTCTCTAGAAATGTCATAAGCATAGAAGGGTCCATTTCCTGAACAAGCTTACTGTGGCTCCCTGAGGTAGAGGCCTCAATGAAGCTCTTTTTTTCTTCCATGAACATTTCGTGTGTGCTCTCCAAATCAAATTTAGCCTCCTTCGTTAGAGCTTTGCGAACCCATGCCTTGTCTTCAGGTTGTTGCCCCTTATCATCACCCATTGAAATTCCACTTTGAAGCACTATATTCACATTCAGATATTCTTCGCGATGCTCAACCTTCATCATCTGCAGGTTTTGAGTTGGCTGTGGTGGTAGCCCCCCTTTTTCCTCCATCTCATGATTAGAACAGTCCTTTGTCTCATGACAATCCTCCATCACATGATCAAACTGAGTACAATATTTGCACAACGGATGTGTCAGGTTAGTGCATTCACGGGCATAGTGTCCTATTCCTCCAGAACTGTAATAGATCAGTTGTCTTCATCCTTTGTGAGGTCCTCTTCTGCCTCAGCCTCATCCATGCCCCTGAAGACCTGTTCACACCATCCCAACACTCTGGTCAAGGGGTCACATTTATGCCTGAACTCTATAAGCAAGTGTTCTATCCATAATTAATTTATAACTTCGGTAAATGCGCTCATCATGCCCTACCGACCTACAAAAGTTGTAGAATAGTTGTTGTGGTGTTTGTACAAACTTCTACAGAAAATGACAATTATCAGTCATATGTTTCCCTGCTATCGAACATATAGCACACCACAATGCAGGCCCCATGCTCGGTTCTGCTTGGGATTCTAGCCTCAAAGGCATCGGTCCTCCTCCTACAATATAGTTTGTAAAGACCATGTAGTGGTATTTGTCATGCCCCTGACCCTTACATTTTAGGTACCATATCTCTTCACATGCCTCCAGTCGAACTGTTTTGTCCTGCTTCAAGCTTTTCATTTTGAGCCAAATATTTTGCAACTGCACATGGATCTATTGAACCCCCATATTTGAATCTTGCATCAGCATTTCGTGCAGTCTCATTGCAATCTCCAAGGCTTCTGCCCGAGTCGTAATCTTCTGTTGTGACAGCACAACCCTCAAGTGAGGCAGGAGCAAAGCCACAAACCACTCGTGGTGTTGCCCACCCATTAAATTCATATTGGCTTCATGGATTTTACACTTCAATCTCTGATCTAAATCCCAAGGGGTCTCACCTGGTTTCATGGTGAGTTCCTTGAACCCCACAATCCACTGCACCTCATATTTATGCCTACCGAAATCTTTATCCAACACGGTCTAGATCTCTGCCAACCAACATTTGGGTTATCATTAGAGTACTTGATGTACCAAGTTAGCACACAATCCTGTAAAGCACTAACTAGAATTTCCTTCTTCATGTGATCATCTGTGATGCCCTGAGTTTCCCATACAGCTTTTACAATGAACCAAAAATGGTCCAAGTCCTCAATTCCCAAGCCCTTAAACAAATGCAACTTCACTTAATTCCCCATGTTGAAATGTGGCAGAGGCGGTGGTGGTGTGGGCGAAGTCATAGGTGATGGTGGTGAAGGTGGAGGTGGAGGTGGTGTAGGTGGAGGTGGTAGTTGCAGGAACCCTTATTTTAACAACTGAATTACACTTCGCGGAGAAGCATGTGCTACTCCTTCTTCATCATTGAATGGAGGTGAAATTAGAGGGCTATATTAAGGACCCTTTCTTCCTTTGTTCCTATAATTCTTTCCACTTCGTGTGGCTGTGAACATCAAGGTAGCTTCATAACCTATTTTTTGCACAATAACATCTTAATCTAAGTGTTTAAAGACTTCAAGTACTTACCTCGCGGACCTTTGAAAAAGCATCACTCCGCCTCACTGTAATTGACTGAGGTATCGACCGGGAATTCAGTCACAAATCCTCCTATGATACAATCAAGCCAATGATTGACAGTGCAAGTGATCTTATCCTCAGAAGCTTCCAGTCTTTGTAATAGATCTGGGGTCCAAACAATAAGACCATCAAGCCTCCACCTTCCTTGGCTATCCACTAGCTTCGCGATCCACTCATATAACTCAACTGGAAAGGAACATAAAAAGATCTCATGCATTTTTGTATGTAGATACCTATCTAGCCACTATTCCTTTGTCAGTTGCAAGTTTCTATTCTCCTACATCGTGAATTCACAGATCTTTCTATCCAACCAGTCCTCAATCTCTTTCTTAGTTGGATTCCAGTGATATGACATCACACATCTCATGTACAGTCTGGTCCTGGAAACAAAACCATTTGTTGGCTTTGTGGGCCCTAACTCAGGTTCAATGTTAGTTAGCCAAACAAATCCCTACACTACTGGCCCTCTTGGCATCAACCCGTGTAGCACGGACCAAAGTCTCACCTGAAGCAGTATTGGGGGATGTTGGAAACAAGTTTCCACACCCTGAGATGGTCAGTACCTCTGCGAAACTCATGGTCCAAATACTTTCATGCAACTATGACAATGTATTGTATATGTTCTCAAGTTATCTCACATGTTTTAATTATCTTACTAATCAATCACAGTTAGCACCACATAAACTGATATCCTTACTTGCATTCAATTAGCCAATACAATCACATATGTCCTTGCATCAAATAAACATTATAAATTGAACCCAAAATGCAATATACTCAGATACATTAACAGGAACTAAATACAAAGTAATTGCATAATACTTCTCTTCATTGATATCTTCCTGTTTAATATAGAATCTATCTGCCTATGCACACAACTGCAGGGGTCCATGCACTCAGCTATGGACTTCCACCCTAGGCCTCTGCACACTCAGCTATAGAGCCTCTACCTACGCTAATACCCAAGAACACTTATACTTCTCCACTCTACTTCGCTACTTTTTTTCCCTTCCTTAACTACTTGGAGCTTACGTACTTAGCTCCTTTTTATACAATCCCATGGTCCATAGACCATAGGTGGATCTTTACATCTGAATTTAAACTTTACAAAATAAGGGCAGACAACCCTTTATGACTCTTGACACCTTTGTGCTCTGCGACCACAAAATGTGGAGACTTTACAAATTTATTGAAAAATTATCCCAAAACATGGGATTTTTGTTCGGTGTGGAGCCTGATTATCTTTTGTATTCAAAGTTATTGCCGCATTGGACCCCAGTTCGTAATGGGGCGGAAACGTTGCCCATAAAATATGTGTTGTAGTGCCCCTGAAGCTAAAAATAGATGTAAAATTTCCTTGTAAACTGTTGTAATTTCATAGTCAATCTACGCCATTCATTAGGCAGAGATCTAGCGGTAGGAGTTATGTTTAATTGAGGGGTTTTTTCCCTAGAAGGAAACCCCTCAGTAAATATGAGGGAATTGTATTGTGTCTATGTAGATCTATATTGTGAGTGAAGAAGAGAGAGGAGATTGAAAGGGAATAGGGAATTATAGCAGATCTACTATAGGTTGTATCTCTTAAGTTTGCTGGATAATATAAAAGGAAGGACTAGTTGTTTCTCTTTGGACGTAGCCCAAATTGGGTGAACCACGTATATCTGTGTCTCTCTTGTTTTATGCATTTTCTGTGTTTATGTTTCTGCAATATTTTATGTGTTCCATTTCTCTGTAATATATAATTTTCTAACGCTTTTAGCCAAAAACTACTCTTAGGGGAACCTGTTCCCAAAAACCATGCAACAATAGACTCATGAACACCAAAGAGTGTTAGGATACAGAGATATAAGAACATCAACGTATATAGGCTAAACTCATAGGATGGTAAGGTTCATCTTGAGAGGTCATCACAAGGAAGGTTTTATTGAGGGAGTGCCATGTTCAAGGGAGCAACTGCTGCCAAAAAACTCTTTTCAAAATACTGACACAAGGCAATTATATTGTCAAATTTCCCCATACGATTAGTTTAGTGAGTCTAGATGGGAAAACTCATTAGTCTTTTCATATTTTAAGAGTCTAAAAAGATCGTAAAGAGTGACTCTATTCCTCATCTGATTAATTTAATGATTCCAGATGGGTAAATTGAGTGGTCTTTTCATATTTTGAGTCTGAAAAGATTGTAAAGAGTGACACCATGGTGGTCCCTTTTCCATAGTTTTTAACTGGGTGTGAAAAATTTTTAATATTATATCCAAAATTTTTCTTTTTTCATAAGTTAATATATTGATTCCAGATAAGGAGATAAACCTATGCTCAATAGATGTTTGCCTCATTTTGTTACGAGTACGAGGAGACCGATTAATATCGATATTCATTGTGAATTTTTAATGAGTCACGTGATGAAAAACTCAATAGATATTCATCAAATTTTAACGAGTCAAATGAAGAAAACTCGAGGTATATTTTTTAGTTTAATGAGCAAGGAAAAAGAGGTAAAACAACTGCTCATTCCTTCTTCATAGATTTATCGAGCCCGAAGAAGGGAAAAACTCGGGGATTTTTCATTTTAAGAGTGAGGAGTCCAAAAAAATAAAGTTCTTATAACGTCATTGTAGAGTTTAACAATATAGATGATTAAAAATTGGGGACTTTTTAGTTCAAGAGTGACAAAAGATCCCATAAAAGAAAGCGCTCATTGAGAATTGAACACGGTCTTTTTTGCAATTCAGCCCTGAAAATCCTTTCATCAAAACATGAGTAATTTCTGACAATATGTGGGCATGGCGCCTAATAAATATCATATGAAATGAACTACTATTATCAGGAAATCTAGTGTCTATGTAGAGCTACTAGTCCCACTAAGACGGGTAGATATCTTAGAAACAAATCGATTAAAGTTACTTTCATTTTCCTTTACGAGAAGTAGATAAGAGAGGAGCAAAGAATACGAACCTCAATCTTTCGCTTGGTTCTCTGCCTGTTCCTCCTCCTCTTTGATGGATCATTTCCGCTCTTTCCTTGACCACTCCACTTCAAAGAGTACCTGTAAAGTCAAAGAAGCATAATACCTTCAAAGTGCAGAGATCTACAATCATAAACAATATAGGACCAGATATATATTGACCACATGAATGCATATATTATCAGACATACAAGAATGTGGAGGAAAAATTGAATAGCTTTATTGATGTAAAGATTAGAAGAGAGGATTACAACCCATTGATCTAACCCAGCATCATCCTCCCAGCACGAAAGCCCTTCTTCACCTCATGAAAAGATTAGATCACCCAACACTATGATATTCCACTAGGAAACCAACAACACTTCCTTACAAGATACAAGATTCTAGCGCCCCTCTCCTTGGATCTCTGGGATGAGGGATCCATATATAGATATTTGTAGAGGTGTGAGTCAGCTCTGGGTTTTTTATTAGATTCATTCCACTGATAGTTTTTGGCTCCACTTGGAGATTTCATTGATCTCTTACTCATCCTTGGGCGAATTCTGAGAGGCAAGTGTCATATGAGAAGTTTCTAGAAGATTCCTTGATCCACTTAGCAAATTGTCTCTGCCACTTGTCTATTCTCGCTCATCACACCCTGTAGAAGGAATTTTCAGTATGCATCACACCTCCTGTGTGTAGTAGGTGTGATGCATCGCACCCTGACCATGGAGTAAGTGAGATGGTCCAGTTTTGACCAGTTCTCAATAGTTTTTCATGGAGAACTTCTTGGAGATGATGTAATCAGCTGACCTTGCTCCTTTAGGGTATGAAACAAGACTTTTAGGGGCTTAGAAGCCCTTGGTTTATGGACATATGTGATTGGGGTTGCAGTGCGAAAATATGTCTATAACAGTTGCCCCCTAAAGCATGAGGTTGTAAATCTTTTGATGTCGAGTGACATGCTTTATCATGAGGATCCGAGGTTTTTCGAGCTGGAAGGCGACCTGTAATAAGATACAATACAATACATTATCAATCATGGGAACTTTTCAATCACAGCAGTGTAAAGAAGATGACTAACAGAATCACTTGTCATAGTTGTTCCTCAAAAGGTATAAACAATCAAATGGAGGTGTATGATTGGCTAAAAACAGAGTGGAGGTGATGGTAAGAACACGACTGAGGCTCAAAAGATGATGATAATGTGTTCAAAATGGTTATTTACCAAAGGTTGGTTCATTTTTTAATGAGCTTCAACTCTGGTGGAACATGTGCTCATTGCTTAGGTTTAATTTTTAACGATCTTGAACTTTGCGTAAAACTGCTCGTGGCGGGTTTATTTTTTAACGTGCTTGAACCCTGCGGTAACACTGCTCATGGCTTGGGTTATTTTTTAATGAGCTTGAACCATGTGACAACATATGCTTAGATTCAGTTTCATGTTTACACAAGCTTGAAACGAAAAACTATGCTTGTTATAAGTTCGCATGCCCCCAGCATAATAATGCAAAGCGAGGTGCATATAAACTTAGATTAGAAGAGAGGATTACAACCCATTGATCTAACTCAACATCATCCTCCTAGCATGAAATCCCTTATTCACCTCATGAAAAGTTTAGATCACCCAACACTATGATACTCTACAAAGAAACTAACAGCATATCCTTACAAGATGCAAAATTCCAGCCTCCCTCTCCTTGGATCTCTGGGATGAGGGATCCATATATAGATATTTGCAGAGGTGTGAGTCAGCTCTAGGTTTTTGATTAGTGTCATTCCACTGATAGTTCTTGGCTCCACTTGGAGATTTCATTGATCTCTTACTCATCCTTGGGCGAATTCTAAGAGGCAAGTGTCATATGAGAAGTTTCTAGAAGATTCCTTGATCCACTTAGCAAACTATCTCTGCCACTTGTCTATTCTCACTCATCGCATCCTGTAGAAGGACTTTTCAGTATGCATTGCACCTCCCGTGTGTAGTAGGTGCGATGCATCACACCCTGACCATGGAGCAAGTGAGATGGTCCAATTTTGACTAGTTCTGACTAGTTTTTCATGGAGAACTTCTGGGAGATGATGTAATCAGTTGACCTTGCTCCTTTAGGGTATGAAACAACAATTTTAAGGACTTAGAAGCCCTTGGTTTATGGACATATTTGATTAGGGTTGCAGTGCCCATATATGTCTATAACAGTTGTCCCCTAAAGCATGAGGTCGTAAATCTTTTGATGTCGGGTGAAATGCTTTATCATGAGGATGTGAGGTTTTTCGAGCTGGAAGGTGACCTATAGTAAGATACAATACAATACATTATCTTCATAATATTTTCATGATCTAGTTGAGGTGGGCATTCCCATGCTCAGCTTTATAAATTCATTTTCATGTACATAGGATAGACAACCATCTATGTGGCAAACTAATTATTCTTGTAGAGTCGTCATCCTTTGATTTGGATGATCATCTGTGCAGCAATGATGTACATTTGATGTCTTTATTTTCCTTAATATATTGCAACCTGGATGGATGAAACTAGATCTGGGATCTTATAACTAGTCTAATGTTCACTCGAAGTACAAGTCGATCCATGTGAAAAATGTTTTGGAGTCGAACATGGAAAGACATCGTCTGATTACTAGCCAACGATGTAAGCTGTTAACAAGCGTGAGAGCAATCACCAATAATGATGATGACCCTCAAGGTACTACAGTACAATTTGCGTGGTGTGAAAATGGGACTTGGCATCGAACACCACGCAAAATATTTCAGTCGAAGCCCATTGATGTAAACATGTCACCGAAAGTGAGAAACTTTCCATTGAGGCATGCAAGCTTCAAAGTACTGAAAGGGTTGTTCTTAGGTCGACTTCTTAGATAATGAGCTATCGTCGATAAGAAGTGGCCTATCATAGGAGGGCCTTAATGAATCGCACATCTATGACACAGAATGGAGAAAATGATTTTTTGGAGGTGAAAACAATCTGATGATATAGGGTTTAGGGTGGTGGTCATGAAATAATGAAGGGTGAAGGTATTGCAGCGGATGAGACACAATTTGGGTTGGTGAATTCTCTGATCAACTTCTCTTAAACATATCAGCGACACTGAAATGGATTGGCAGCATTAACCCCAAATATGGATGGTACGACGGACCAATGGTAGTATGACCAATGAACGGAATAACCCAACTAGACTCAATCATGGTGATGGAGTGAAAGCGTCATGTTCAAGAGCGACTCGCTACCAATAAAGTTTCTTCAAGTTTTCTTACCAATTTTCCCTAGCCATTGTTGACTTGTACCTCTTTATTTTTATCAAGCTTGAGGAGGATAAAATATGCTTGTTCTATAATTTTCCCTTCGGGCAAACCCGTCGCTATGTTTTAATGAGCCTAGCGACAGTGAAACTCGTTCTTGTCTCTATGGAGAAGTTTGTTGCTATTGGTTTTAATGAGTTCAACAACAAAGACAACATGGTCCTTTTTCAATTTTAGAGAGTCTAAAAAGGGATGGAAATGAAACTCCAGTAATCCTTTTTCATCATATAATCTCTTAATCCCGAAAAGGTATAAAATAATACGAAAGGGATGAATTTTCGATAATTTTAATAAGTCGAACAAGACAAGCGCTCGATATTTTTGTGTAATAATCCCTCAAGTCCAAAAAGATTAAAATATAGAGGAGGGATAGCACTTTGGATCGTTTTTGCGAGATGGAGAGGCCAATTGCTCAGCAATCTTTTCATATTTTATGAGTTAGATGAAGAAAGCTTAAAGGAGACTCGTTTTTTGAGGAACAAGTGAAATTTTCGGGTAGCAGCTGGTTCTAGGTAAGGTTTGGAACTTTTCAATCATGGCAGTGTAAAGAGATGGCTAACAAAATCACTCGTCACAATTTTTCCTCAAAAGGGGTAAACAATCAAATGGATGTGTATGATCGGCTAAAAATAGAGTGGAGGTGATGGTAAGAACACGACCAAGGCTCAAAAGCTGATGATAATGCATTCACAATGGTTATTTATAGGAGGTTGGTTTATTTATTAATGAGCTTAAACTCTGGTGGAACATGTGCTCATTTCTTAGGTCTAATTTTTAACGAGCTTGAACTTTGTGTAAAACTGCTCATGGTGGGTTTATTTTTTAATGAGTTTGAACCTTGCGGTAACACTACTCATGGCCTGGTTTATTTTTTAATGATATTGAACCATGCGACCATATATGCTCAGATTCAGTTTCATGTTTACATAAGATTGAAACGAAAAACTACGCTTTTTATAAGTTTTCATGCACCCAGCATAATAATGCAAATCGAGGTGCATGCCCCCCAAGCTTCATTGCATTCAACGTGGTTATTGGAATGAAGGTTTACCTTTGAGATATTTGAAAGACTCGACTTGGATTTTACGAGATTGTAATCAAAGACTCAATTTGGAAAGGGAGTTGTTTCATTTTTTAAAGAGGTTGACACAGGAAAAGAAGTATCGTCAGGGCAACCTTTGATTACAACTCATAAGGGTTCATGAACGAAAGATCTGGTTCCAATGCCCCCAGTACATAATGTACAACATCACTGAATTGATTGTCAGATGATGTAGCTATGGTGGGGCTTGGAGGCAATACCTCATGATGATCCACACTAACAAGATGTTCAAAGTTCTTCTTCATCTTTGTTGATGTACAAGATATCATGTGACAGGTTTCCACTGTGGCCACTTCTGCCAAATTACTCAGAGGCAGAAGGGCAAAAGTCCCCATTAAGGAAGGGTCTTTTAGGAGACCTACTTTCATATTTTAAAGCGATTGAGAGCTTCCATGGATCAATGTAATGCTTCTGGTAACTTGAGAAATGTTGGGGAGAAAGGTTTGTTGATCAACAATTGTAATTCCTCCTTGAAAAGGAAATGCAATTTTTCAAAAGTAAGTTGACACAACAGTAGCCATAGCATAAATCCATGGCCTTCCCAGTAGGATATTGTAATCGAGGTTTCCATCAATAACCTTGACGTCATTTTCTACTACCTTTCCCCTCAGTTCAACTTGCAAGTTACTTAATATCCCATATGGCGTGTATGTTCTTCCATTGAATGTTTTTAATGTCGTTGATGATCATGACAAGGGTGGAGAGCCTAAAGTTTTCCAACAAATCATTGACATAATACAAGTAGATGCTCCCTCATCAATGATTGTTTGATGAACAATTTTTTTGAGGGCTTTTACTTGTATGAGGAAAGGGAGTTGGGCTAGTAACTGAGGTTCGTATCCTTTATGATTAAAGGCCACTAGATCAGAATCCACTGGATCAATCCCACCTATCACTGATAACAAAGCCTTCTTTTGGGAGGGGCAATTCTGCAGTACTTCAAGTGTCGACATAGTGGATGGCGATTGGGCCAATTCCTCCACTATATTATAATTCTGTGCTACTGGAGCACAAGGATTAAAGGTCAATTTATGTTCTACTCCCGTAGGTGGTTTTATTGTTAATTCAGGAATGATTGGTGGAACAACTTCTGACAAAGTTGTTGTCGAACTACTGGGTTGATCTGTAGCCTTGTCGTTTGATGACTGTGCATTTCCATAATCTTTATTCCTTGTTGATATCAAAGCATCATTTTGGTGTTTTGAGATGGATAACATAAGCGCTTGGGATGGGGAAGCATGATAACTAGCAACCAGGTTTATTTCTGGGATGGGAAATAGATTAGTCAACACCGCTGGGGTATTTGAAGTTCTTAAAAATTTCATAACCTTAGCTTTATGTGAACAATCTTTTGTGAAATGCTCATTGTCACATATGTAACATGGATAACAAGGTTTCTTTTGCCCAGTAGGGTTTTCAAAAGATTTTCAGGAGGTGAATTTTCCTGTTTCTTCTTATTATTTTTCCCTTTCTTCTTGCCCCCTGGTTGCTTTGGATTTTTTCCCTTGTCAGTCGACACGGCATTCACCTCTGAGGTGAGAGGTTCTTCATTTGCATTTTGACTAGAAACCGTACGGGCTTTCTTAGATGTAGCCTTTGTAGTTTTTGTGCTTGTCATACCTATCACGCCATTGTCAGAATTAGAGTCTTTGTTTGGTTGAGGATGAGGAGGAACATAAAACTCTGGTCTAGGAGCATCAAGAATTTTGTCATAGAGCATGCCAGACTAAGTATAGATCAAGTCTAGATATTGTGCATGAGCAATGACTTGCTCTTCAGTGACAACTCCCCCCTTAGCCACATCTTCTGTAATGGAAGGTAACAATGACTTAATAAACCATTCAGCTAGCAGTTGATCAAGAACATATGTTTTTACCATTTGACGATGATGTCACCACTCATGAATATGATTAGATACGTGAGTGGCTGTCGTCTACTTAAAATTGGTAAGAAGCTCCATTCCTATTTCATACCTTATTGGTAATTGAAAATGGGTTAAAAAGGTGGTGGAAAGGGTGCTAAAGTTATCAAATGAAGCTCTAGGCAATTCTATATACCATTTAGCTACCGGACCTATTAACGTTCACTGAAAAAGGTGAAGCCTGATCGAATCATCATTCAGGGTGTTGGATGAACACCACAAATGGAATGTCATCACATGATTCGACGGATCTTCACCTGGATTTTCATTGAATTTAGGAATATCAGAGGGAAATTTATGAGGAATCTCAGGCCACCAAGGGGCGTAAGAAATTCGATCATTTGTCAGCTGGTTTAGATTTGGTAATTCTAGAGTTGCTACAAAGGGCAACTATTGATTCAGGATAGGCAAAGCATACCCAAGATAAGATGGAATCGCCTGAGCAGTGGGTCTTTGCATACTAGCATAATGGATTTGATGTTGGTAACTTTGATAAGGTTGATGGGCATAACCATTATAGTATGGTTGTTGATAACCACTTTGGAAATGTGGTTTCCCATTACTTACAAAGACTTGTTGCTCAGGGCCTTGATATGATTTCTAGAATTGTTGTTGTTGATATTGAACTAGCCATGGTTGTTGGACCATTTGCTACTTTCCAATACTGGATGATTGACCAAGATGAGGAGTCATAGTACTTGTTTGAGCCTGATTCACTCCAGATAAGGAGGCACTAACTTGAGGTTGTGATTGAATCGCTGAGACGAGAGGTTGTTGTATTGCAACCTGAGAAACATGGGGTTGACATACAACAGGTAGCGCTTGTACTTGTGATGCAGTCACCATAGTAAGTATAGTGGGAATATTTGACACAGGATGGACTGGTTGCATTGAATATACAACCCTTGGTTGCTGAGGCAGTATTGGTACCCAACTACTGGATGTCATTCTAGTTTGACCTGAACTTTGTTGTAAAATCCCATATAGTTGTTCTCTGGGAGGGAAAAATGAAAAGGCATACTGCCCCCCATATGGTGGCAATCTAGTACTTAAAGGGTAGATTGGCCTTTAAAGACACATTGGATCAATTTGTTGAGTTTCAACATAAGAAATACCAGATGAGAATCCAGATGAAGAAATAGGAATTGACCATGTTGTCAAAAAAGTCCTTGATTGGACTCTGGCTTGTTGTTGATAACTTGCCAAGACAGATGGTATACCAGCAATCATTGTAGGAATGACAATAGGAAGCTCCATCGTAGCCATGTCAGTTGACATGGTCCTAGATGTTGATGGTTGTTCAGACATGTTTAGTCTATTCAAAAGGTTTCCTAGTGATTCTACAGGAACTTGCGATGAAGGGAGACTAACTTCTGATGAAGAAGGATATCGGGTGATCCCAGCTCCAAAATGCAATGGAGTACCGGATGGAGGATCCTCCACAATCTCTTCTATAGTAATCAATCCAGGTGGGAGAGGTAGACCATCAAGTTCGTAAAATATTTCTGGTGCCAAAGAAGGTATAGACTCTACAGCAACGGTTGTTGGAGGGGTAACACCTTCCGAATCAGCTGTATATGTAGCCCGTTTAGGAATAGACGCATTTACCATTACACTAGGATCAATTCTAATGTCCTCTTGTGGTTGTTGAACTTCTTCTATAAAGGCAGGGGTACCAGAGATGGTTGGAGTAAACAGAGTTCCTGAGAATGTTGGAACACAAGCTCCAAGAAATCCAGGTGAATTTGACCCAGTTAAACAAGTTCGCTTTGTCCTGAGTAGTTTTATTTCCAGAGTCAAAGATAGTTGAATCGTTAATCTCCGCGAGTGAAGGGGATTTGATTGACTTTATTCCACGATTACGGATTACTTTACCAACTCAAAATAAGGTAAAAATGATTCCGAATTAAATGAATTTTAGACGCTTTGACACAACTTGCTTTTTCAATTTTTAGGAGTCAAGAAAAAGTTAAAGATGACTCTAGTCGCCTTCGATTTTTAATGAGCCTGAAGTGACAAGTTCTCAGATGGACCTTTTCTTTTAACAAGTCTAAAAAGGAATAAAAGAGACTACTCTGGAAATCTAGACAAAGGGATTACCAAACCAATTGCAAAACTGCAGAATACTTTTTATGGTATGGCAGTCAATCTTCCCGAATACTGTGTTCAGTGCATTGCGATCAATAGGGCGGCAGACACAGCTTCCTAAGGATAAAGGATATAGCCTATTGTGGTCTCCCAATATATAGTCGACGATACATGGAAGCACAAGTCCGTACTGGCACTTGTCGTCTCAAAGAGGAGAATCACCCAACCTACAATGAAAGCGATAGCTACCAGGCTTTACGACACCAAAATACGTCTCTAGCCTAGACTTCTAAATGTTGTGCATTAGGTTCCAAAGCATTTTTATGTTCATTGAATTTATTTTATAGTTGATCTTTCTTAAGAAGTGTTCCTTTCAAGTTCACCACATGATGTAGATATAAAATTCCTAAAATGCAATCTAAGATGATAAACAATCGTTTAGTCTTCTTTTTGCAATGAAAATCCTAGCTACTAAGGAAAGAGAAGCGGGATTCTTTCAACATAGAGCAAAGAGCACACACTATATGCACTGTCCTTAATCAAAATCAACAAGGAGTCTAAATGCAAATGCGTATGCATGTATTTGTTTTCACTTTCTTAATGTGTGAATGACAAAAAGAATGCTAAGTACAAATCTGAATCGTTTTAAGCGATAGTACTAACGATTTTGTTCTCAAAAGACGAAAGGAAGATAATGACGACACTTTGTGATTTTGAATTGAAAACTACTTTCGACACTTGAAAAACTATTAATTCAAATCAAATACAATAGTAATAGTGTAATCGACCATCAAGAATAGTAGGATTCTTTTCTTTGACTGAAAATGACACTTGCAACACTTCCTAATCAAAAGACGACAGTTTGATTACACTACTTCTTTGTAAAAGAGAACCGTAAATTGCGAACAATGCATTAAAAACATTTACAGTTCTTTGTACTATGGAGGCTGAACCATGCAAAGGAAGGGAGTTTCCACAGTAGTATATTGATCATAGACAGCAAAACTCCTGAATAAAGCTGAAGAGAGTGAACAAAAAACCAAAATCTGGAAGCAGAAGAGGTCTTATCTGATCATCACACCTGTAACACAGGGAAAGAGCAATGCATCTCACCTACTGCACAGAGGAGGTGCTGTTATAGCTCCAAATATCACTATGATGGTTTGTGATGCTGCACTCATGGCCTAGGGCAACCCCTCCTTCTAGACCTGGTCTCAAATTTAAAAAGCAGTGTTTTATTCCTTGTACGTGACATTGCCCTGAGTTAAATGCGTGTATACATGGGTCCATATATACCCAACCCGCGTATATGTATTAAAACACTTAAAAAAATATAAAACTCCTTATTTTCGGGCAGAGATCGCGGGTTTTACCTGCTGATCACCTGTTAGTGCCCGTGGCCCCAACTATTCCCAACCAATTCCTAACTAAAAAATTACTTTGGAATTGGTATAAAAAGATATCAAAGGGAAGGCCTAAGGGAGGAGAGAAGAGGGAGAAAGGTTATTATACTGAGATTTTCCCCTGACCAGGTCTAAATACCCTTGTGCCTTCTACACTTCCCCCATTTGTACTGGAAACCCTTGTTTCCTTGTGATTTGATGTTCATCCCTTAGTTATGGCATCATGGAGTGAGTCTTGGAAGGAGATATGCTAGAGGCTTGAGGCGGGACGGATCTGGAAGGAAGCTGTGCTTGGAGCCTGCGAAAGGCTGCTCAGGTGATATTACTCCTTTTGTAATTTCTATTTGTCTATAATAAAGAAACACGTCTCGGTTCCCGATATGCTTCTTCTTTATGTTTATGATGTTCATGTTTGAATTTCGTGTATGAATGGATGTTTAAAAGTTCATAACTAACTTCCTTCTTTGATAACATAAAGATGATTTTTGTATAAATCTTTGTCCATATATTGTTGCATTCTTTGGAATTGTTGGTTTTGCAGGGAAAAGGAGCAAAAGGGATGTGAAGAAGGGTTTGGACCCTTGAGGAACTACCCGAACGTAGGACCTGAGGTACGTCCTTCTTACTTTAGAATTAGCTTTTGCTAGCATAATGGCTATGTGTATGCATGTTTCTTTGTTTAGACAACTTTCAGTCTGCTAGGATTCCACCCAAAAGCCCTAGGGGATAAAATCCCTCAACAGAATTGGTGACTCCACTGGGGACAACACTCTTGTTGTTCCTATTTTGGGTGTTTGTCAAGCCTATCAGGGCTCAGTTGCTTGCTGGTTTACTATTTCTGTCTGGTCTGTTCTTTACTTCTGAGGTTTTCCAGTTTCTTCAGTTTCTTTTTTATTTTTCTTGAAATATTATATATATGCTTGTTTCCTTAGTTACAGAAGCATATAAATGCTTGTTTCCTAAAGAAAACCCACTTATACGTAGGTTTCCTCAGGCATAGTAGCGTATGCACGCAATTTGCACTAGGTACAGTCACATATATCTTGCAACTTTCAGGATTTATAAATTTTTGTGTCTCTGAAGTTTGTCTGGTGTTTTGAGCCAGTTTGAAACATTCATTTTTGTCAGTATCAGTTGTCTGTGTTACAGCAAGCGTCTTACACTAATTTCTCTCTAATTATAAGGAGTATTGGTCTAGTTTTGTGTTTGCAAGCGTCATCATATTTTTGCTAAAAGCACGTAAGATTTCTTGATTAGAATCTTGGCTGCTCTGAGTTATCAGAGCAGAAAGATTGTTATCAATCTTTGTGTTTGAATTTTTCTTTTTGGTAACTTTTTTGTTTGCTTAACGAAATCGCCTTTTATGACCATTAACTTCTCTGTTTCATCAAAGTTATCATTTGATACTTTCTTGAAATTGTCTTTTTGATCTTTTTTGGTCTTTGTTACCAAAGCTTTCCTTGCTGCTTTCGGTTGTTAAAAAGAATTTTTGAACACATTTGTTTTTGTTGAGTTTTCATTCTTTGTAGGGTGTCAACTTGCAAAAGTGTTTCTTGCTTGTTGTTTCAATCGCAAAGTTTCAGTTTTTGTTGAAAGCATTGTCGAAAAGACTTTTTTGTTGCTACTTGGAAGAGAACTTTTTGAAAAGTTGTTTGTTTTTATTTCTTGAACTTGCTTTTCATTTGGTTTCCTTTTGATGAGTGAAAGTGCTTTATGTTATCTTGAGTTTTTCTTTTAGTATTTAGACGAAATGAATTGTAGCATCTCATATTCCATCTGAATATTGTAAGTGGCAAAAGAGAATTTGATAAACAAAGCAACTTTCATTTCTTGTTTTAGAGTAATTTTCAATCTTGCATCAAGCATTTAGTTGTTGCATTAGGATAGATTTGCATCTCTTTAGGCATAAATAGTTTTGTTAACTTTTGAGTGTGAAGTGTGAATGAAAAGAAAAGAAAAGAAAAGTTTTGTTTCATTAGAAGTTTCCTCTCGAACCCTGTATAAATTACTCTTCATTGAAAAACAATGACAAAGTGAACATGCATATAGTTAGGTTTTATTAATTTCTTTTGCGTCGAAAAAACACCACTAGTTTCACTTCCATCATCCTTTGACTTAAAGAACAACC
>APFE030823780.1:0-17945 GCA_000404065.3 Pinus taeda | reverse complement strand
TTAAAACACTTAAAAAAATATAAAACTCCTTATTTTCGGGCAGAGATCGCGGGTTTTACCTGCTGATCACCTGTTAGTGCCCGTGGCCCCAACTGTTCCCAACCAATTCCTAACGAAAAAACTACTTTGGAATTGGTATAAAAAGATATCAAAGGGAAGGCCTAAGGGAGGAGAGAAGAGGGAGAAAGGTTATTATACTGAGATTTTCCCCTAACCAGGTCTAAATACCCTTGTGCCTTCTGCACTTCCCCCATTTGTACTGGAAACCCTTGTTTCCTTGTGATTTGATGTTCATCCCTTAGTTATGGCATCATGGAGTGAGTCTTGGAAGGAGATATGCTAGAGGCTTGAGGTGGGACGGATCTGGAAGGAAGCTGTGCTTGGAGCCTTCGAAAGGCTGCTCAGGTGATATTACTCCTTTTGTACTTTCTATTTGCCTATAATAAAGAAACACGTCTTGGTTCCCGATATGCTTCTTCTTTATGTTTATGATGTTCATGTTTGAATTTCGTGTATGAATGGATGTTTAAAAGTTCATAACTAACTTCCTTCTTTGATAACATAAAGATGATTTTTGTATAAATGTTTGTCCATATATTGCTGCATTCTTTGGAATTGTTGGTTTTGCAGTGCAAAGGAGCAAAAGGGACGTGAAGAAGGGTTTGGACCCTTGAGGAACTACCTGAACGTAGGACCTGAGGTACATCCTTCTTACATTATAATTAGCTTTTGCTAGCATAATGGCTATGTGTATGCATGTTTCTTTGTATAGACAACTTTCAGTCTACTAGGGTTCCACCCAAAAGCCCTAGGGGATAAAATCCCTCAACAGGTGTGATGCATCCAGATTCCCAAGAGGAAAAGGTGCGATGGTCCAGGGACGAGACTTCAACTGGGTTCTTGGTCACATTTTGCAGCTTAGTTCAGGGATTTAGGCCGAGCCAATGATAATCAGTAAATACAAATCATAGGGACTGATCTAATGAGGCTACATGAGCCACCACCAGGGCAATTATGATGTTTTCAAATCAATTGTTCAATTTATAAACAAAACCCAGAGATATACTGAAGCAACATTAATCTACTTTGTACTTACATAGCAAATGTAGTTCGAAGGCTAGCTAGTTTGACTTCAGACTCCATCTGTAAGTTTATAAAGAAAACAAATATAGACAAGAAAACAAGCTATTGTTACCAGGAATAGTGTCCACTCAGATGTTTCTATTCCCACTAAGATTGGTGGCTATCTTAGAAATAAACAAGTAAAGTCTACTTTGGCTTTCCTTTATGAAAATCGATAGGAGTGGAACAAAGGATACCAACCTTAGTCTTGTGCTTGATTTCCTCTCCTTCCTGATAGAGCCTTTCCGCTTCTGCTTTGTCTACCCAGCTTCAAAGAGCACCTATGGAATCATAGCAACATACTACTATCGAAGAACAAAGATCTATATTCATAAATAACACAGGACCAGATGTGTGTTAACCATACAAATGCATATATAATGAAACATACAAGAATATGGAGGAAAACTTGAATAGCTTTATTAAGATGAAAAGTAGCAAGAGGATTACAACCATATGTTCTGACCCAGCAACATCCTCGAGCAAGAAAGCCCTTCTTCACCTCAAGTAAAGCTTAGATCACCCAACACTATGAAATTACACCAGAAAACCAACAACTCTTCTCTATAAGATACAAAATTCCATCCTCTGGATCTCTCTGATGAGGGATCCATATATAGATGATTATAGGGAGGTAAGTCATCTTCTGGGATCTTGGTTAGTGTCCTCTCTCTGCTAGTTTCTGCTTCCACTTGGAGAATGATGATCTCTTACTCATCCGTGGTCGAAAATAGAGAGGCAAGTGTCAGAGGGGAAGCTTCTGGAATATTCCATGATCTTCCACCTCATATTTTGTCCCTGCCATTTGTCCATTCCCAACCATTGCACCCTACAGAGGAGCAATTCAGTATGCATCTCACCTTATACACTAGGAATGTGATATGCATCGCACCCTCTGCACTAGGCTTTCAGTATGGTCCAGTTTTGACCATTTATGAGCAGTTTTCAGTGGAGAACTTATGGGAGATGATGTAATCAGCTAACCTTGTTCCTTTAGGCAGTGAAGCAACACTTTTAGGGACTTAGGAGCCCTTAGTTTATGGACATTTATGATTGGGGTTGAAGTGCCCAAAAATTTCTATAACAGTTTCCCCCTAAAGCATGAGGTCGTTAATCTTTCTGATGTCGAGTGAAATGCTTTACTATGAGGATCCGAAGTTTTTCGAGCTGGGAGGCAACCTGTAATAAGATACAATACAATACATTATTTTGACAACATTTTTTTTCATGATCTAGCTTTATAAATTCATTTTCATGTACATAGGACAGACATTCGTCTGTGTGATAGACTGATGATATGGACTCATCATCCTTTGATTTGGATGATCATCTGTTCGACAATGATGTACACTTGATGTCTTTATATTCCTGAATATATCACAACCCGGATGGATGAAACTAGATCTGGGGTCTTCAAAAATCGTTCAATCTTCACTCGGAGTACAAGTCAATCCATGTGAAAAGTGTTTTGGACTCGAACATGGAAAGACATCGCCTGATTACCAGCCAATGATGCAAGATGTTAACAAGCGCGAGAGGAATCACCAATAATGACAATGACCCTCAAGGTACTAAAGTACAATTCACGTGGTGTTAAAAAGGACTTGGCATCGAACACCACGTAAAATCTCTCGGTCGAAGGTCATTGATGTAAACCTGTCGCCGAAAGTGAGAAAGTTCCCATTGAGGCATGCAAGCTTCAAAGTACTGAAAAGGTTGTTCGTAAGTCAACTTCTTGGAGAATGAGCTGATGTCGACAAGAAGCGACCTGCCACAGGAGGGCCTTAATGAATCCCACATCAACGACACGGAATGAAGCAAATGATTTTGGAGGTGAAAACAATCTAACGATACAGGGTTTAGGGTGGCGGTCTTGAAGGAATGGAGCATGAATGTATTGTAGTGGGTGAGACACGGGTGAATTGTGTGAATGAATTCTCTTGAACATATCAGTGAAACTGACGATGGATTGTTAGCGTTAACCCCAAAGATGGATGGTGTGATGAACCAATGGTGATGACCAGTGAATGGAACAACCCAACCCGGCATGGATGTGGAAGGAAAGTGTCATGTTCAAGAGTGACTTGCTACCAATAAAGTTTTTTCAAGTTTTCTTCCCAATTTTCCCCAGTCATTGCTGACCAGTACCTCTTTATTTTTGTCAAGCTTGAGGAGGATAACATATGCTTGTTCTATAATCCACCCTTCAGGCGAACTTGTCGCTATATTTTAGCGAGCCTAGCGACAGTGAAACTCGTTCTCATCCATTTGGACAAGTTTGTCGCTATTCGGTTTTAACGAGTTTAACGACAAAGATAACTCGGTCCCTTTCAATTTTAGAGAGTATGAAAGAAATGGAAAGGAGACTCCAACGATTCTTTTTCGTTATATAATCCCTTAAGTCCGAAAAAGCGTAAAATAATACAAAAGGGATGAACTTTTGATAGTTTTAACGAGTCGAACAAGACAAGCGCTCGATGTTTTTGTGTAATAATCCCTCAGGTCTAAAAAGATTAAAATCTAGAGGAGGGATAGCACTTCTGATGACTTTAAAAAGATAGAGAGGCCAATCACTAGGTAATCTTTTTATATTTTATGAGTCAGTTGAAAAGAGCTTAAAGAAGACTCATTTTCGGGGAACGAGTGATGGTTTCAGGTAGCAGCTGATTCCAGGTAAGATTTGGAATTTTCCAATCACGACAGTGTCACAAGGATGGCTAATAGAATCACTCTTTGTAGACGTTCCTCGAAGAGGTAAACAATCATATGGGGGTGAATGATCGGATAAAAATAGAGTGGAGGTGATGATCAGAACATGACCAAGGTTCAAAAGCTGGCGATAAGGCATTCACGATGGTTATTTACCGGTTCATTTTTTAATGAGCTTAAACGCTGGTGGAAACATTTTCTCATGACTTATCTTTTTTTTTAACGAGCTTGAACTATGCGCTAAAACTGCTCATGGGGGGTTTATTTTTCATGAGCTTGAACCCTGTGGTAACATTGCTTGCGATGATGGTCATTGAGTATTTGATTAACCATTAGCATTTTGTTCTTTCAAAGATTGTACTGCCTGTTCATTTGCTTCATAAAACCGATTAGAAATGAAAACATATGCTTGATAAATGAGTTAAGAACACTAGTATTTTACTTGAATTACGTGCATGGTAAATTAAAAGTGACTTTTACCTCTCATGTTACCATTTCATTTGAATTTGGTTTGTTGGAGCTCTGGAGGTGCTTTTCCCCCCTGATTTTCACCAGTAGTTTCCGAGAGATTCTGTGGACAACTCTCGACACCGCTTGGACCAGGTAGGAGCTAAACTTATGCTCTTCAATTGCATGCCTTTCATTTTGAATTTTGAGCCTGTTTCTTTATTCTACTGAGCCTCTGGGGTTTGAAGAACTCTCCCTGGGACCATCGCACCTTTCCTTAATCGAAAGGTGTGATGCATACTGATCTTCTCACTAACTAGTTAGTATGCATCGCTCCCAGTACACTTACTGGGGTGCGATGGGCGTAAGGAGGAAAGTTTTTGCACATGGATTTTTGCTTATTTTTTACCAAATGAAGATCCTGACTCTTCTCTTCCTTTTTCTTCAGAGATTCATCAAAGCAAAAATGGTTGTTACATGTCAAGAACGCGATCATGAAGAAGAGGATGTTGTTGCTATACATGATCTGGGCACAGTAGCTGCATTGCAGAACTGTGGCTTGTTGAAGTTTTTTCGTATCTCTAGCATGAGGCAACAAATTAGTGTGTTGCAATATTTCCTCAATGCTTGGGGACCTATCAACTAGGTGTTCCAGATTAGGGGCAAATCGATCCCCTTGACCATCGTGGACATCTATTTTCTGACTGGTTTATTAAAGCATGGTGCCCCTCTCTCATTATCAGGCTCCGCCCATGGGGGTGAGTCTGTGAGGGAGTACATTCACCACCACTGTAGAGAGGGATCTCAGCCGAGTACAGACGACAAGATCAATATCTGAGGTGTCACTAGCTGGCCCTTGCGGACCATTTTGTTCACTTTTGCTAGACTAGTTGGTAGTTCTGCTCTTCACATAGTTAACAGGTCTTACATGCAATATGCTTTAGAATGCCTTGAATCGAAGGTGTTCAATTGGTGTGATGCAGTACTCTCTGTGATGAAAGAACAATTGACCAAGGTGAAAAGTGAAAGATCCAAGAACTTTGGTTATGGTTCTATTTTGACTGCTTTTGCCTTCGAGAGAATCCCACTGATGTAGCCGCAATACATTTCTCTTGGCCTACCTCCACCGACTGAACCACGGATGCAGAGATGGGTTGGCCTCATGTCTCAACACGCTAGCCAGCCCCATATTTATTTTTCTGAGACCTTCTTCGAGTGGTTTTATCGTCAGGAGATGGTTTATGCCAGGTTCCCATATGCTGGTATGGATTTCCGAGGTGACACAGATTTGGTGTTGTCGGTTGGAGAGCAGTGGGGTGCCATGGGTAATTCTTCTGACCATATCTATGTTAATTTTTCTTTATAATTTTCATATTTTTTTTATCAAAACTAATCAAAACTCATGTGCTCATGTAGATGTTGGACCAGTTCGACCGGCAATATGCCGCAGAGACCCAGTGGTCGCTCCAATAGGAGAGGATGTGGGGAGGGCCATCCTTCGCAACCTTGATGCAGTCGAGACTCTGTCAACACTACAGGACCAGATCAAGGGTCTTACCCTTGGTATCCTAGATGTGAGGACCAATGTGCTGCCTCTGCGGTTGCAGATACATACTACTAGAGTGCCGAGTTGATGGACTAGGCTTTTAGGCATGATTGCACAGGTGGTGACTTGTTATCACCAGCATCATTAGAATAGGATTCCCCCTAGAATTCTGAGTTTTGGGTCATTCGACCGATTTTTCCTTGGTTATAAAACATTATGTATAGACTATAAACATTTATGAAATATATTTTTGATTTTCGGAGCTTTATTTTGGTTAAGTTACATGATCCTGCTGCATATATTGATGTGATGCTTCTTTTTATAAATGTCGCAAATGTCTATCTAACACATAATTTTCCAATGAGTCTATTAATGTGTTTAAACTTCTAGAAATATGTTTATATTGGATGAAATCGAACTGTCTTTCCAAAATTTTGACCCTTAGGAACATGCAATAGATAGCTAGATTTCGTACAGAATAGATGTCGGTGAGTTGTAGAATGACGAGCTGTGAGTCTATCCTGACGACAAGTCAGCATATGCCATGTGTGATGGCATCAAAAAGGATTTCTATCAATGTGCTATACTTAGCGATATTTTTCGTAGTACACACTCCTCCGAAACGTACTAATTCGCCGTTGGGATTGAAAATGGCCCCATGCCACAAAAGACAGGTTCCGCAAACTATGACTTTCTCCATTGGCATATCCAACGAATGATTCTAGTGGGTTTGACATATGCAATGAACACAAAAAGAGGATTACTTGACCAAAATAAATTCTCTTGGTGAAAAAAAAAATGTAACAAAAGCATGAGGATTACTATGCGAAATCAAGCATAGTAACGCTTGAGGTACAACCCGTTGTGAGGTTGCACCAGCGGAATACTATCATAGTCCATCAACTCGTAGGCTCCTTTTGATAATACACACTTAACAATATAGGGACCCATCCATAACAATTTGAATTTCCCTGCTCCCAACTTATCAGATTCCTGGTCATAAAGTAAGACCAGGTCACCTTCCGAGAAGACGCGAGGTTTGACATTTTTGTCGAACTGTGCTTTGACTCATTTCTTATGAGCTTCGTTAACTAAAGCTACATCACGACAAGTTTCATCCAATTGGATTAGTTCCAAGAAACGAGCCTCTTCTTTTGAGGTTCCAAGGAGAAGGTCGACTGCGAGTTGAGGGACAAGATTTCACATTGAATCGGTAAGATTGCTTCTAGACCGTACACAAGTTGAAAAGGTGTGAACCTAGTTTCATTTCTTACCGATGTCCGGTATGCCCACAAGGACGAGTACAGGATTAGGTTCCAATCTCGTTTGTGGACTCTGATAATCCTTTGCAACATGCACTTTAGGACTTTGTTGATTGCCTCAACTTGTCCGTTAGCTTGCAGATAGTACGGAGTAGAGCTATCATGGGACAGTCCTAATTTGGCAGCCAACTCAACCATCATGTGATTGCGAAAATGTGATCCATGATCTGTGACTATGGCCTATGGAACGCCGAATCTGGAGACTACATGATTAAAAAAGAAAAGGGCAGCCATTTTTCCGTTGTTGTTTAATGTAGGCATCACCTCAGCCCATTTGGTAAAATAGTCTACCGTGACTATGATGTACCCATGCCCCTCGGCCGAGGTGGGGTTACATGTCATGAAATATATGCCCCATTTGGCGAATGGACCAATAGCTACTACTGGTTGCAGCAGTGCAGGTGGTTTTCTTGCTATCGAAAATTTCGCAAGCATGGCAACTTCTAACTGCGGTTATGTAATCTTTGAATATTGTTGGCCAGAAGTATCCTACTTGCAAAATTGTTTGCACCGTAGCATAACCAGATTGATGCCCCCCACATGCGCCTGAATGACAGTCATTTAGGACTTTTTCGGCCTCCTCATGGGTGAGGCACCTCCGCAGAACTGTATCGATACCACGATGGTAAAGGGTATCACCGACGATCATGTAGTCTTTCGATTGGTATCGAATCCGTCGTTGTTCAGAGCATGAGGTATTAGACCTATATGTTTGTGTCTGGAGATAGATGATTATATCTCCATACCAAAATCGCTTGAAGATATCAGAAACAAATTTTCATCCACGATTGCTTCTTCGGATGTTGCATCATTGGACAATGATGGGAGATCGCATAGTAACTCCGCGAATACCAGGGCTTTCCTTGATTTGGATTTTTTGAATTCCAGATCAAACTCTTGTAGAATTGCTATCCATTTTGAATATTTCCCCCCAACAACTTTGGTGACAATATATAAGTCATGGGGTTGCAATCTGATAAAATAGTAGTTTTCCTAAAGAGGACGTAGTGTCGAAATCTTTGTATCGCCTAAACAACTATGAGGGTGAGCTTTTCAACATAGGAGTATTTCATTTCCATATCATTTAAGTTTCAGCTTAAATAATATATAGGATGTTCAATTCCATTGTCTTCTTGAACTAAAACCATTGCTATGGGCGTATCTGCTGCAGCCAGATATAGGTTAAAGTCTTTTTGATAATCAGGAGCATACATTAATGATGCTTGTATTAGAGATTGCTTTAAAGCATCAAAGGAAGCTTGAGCGACATGATCCCAAACGAAGGGTACTTCTTTTTTCAATAGACGAGTATAACCTTTAGCTAGTTCAGCATAATTTGGAATGAACCTCCTAAGGAAGTTTGCTTTCCCTTGGGGTTTCTGAATCTGAAGAAAGTTTGAAGGTGGAGGCAAATCGATGATTGCCTGAACCTTGCATGGGTCACGACGAATCCCATCCTTTGAGACTACGAAGCCAAGTAAATGACCAGAACCAACAAAAAACACGCATTTGTGCGGATTGAGTCGTATCTTTTGGTGTCGGCAATGTAGAAATATCACTCTCAAATGGCACGGATGATCAGTCCGCTTTCATGAATGATTTGGTTGAACGATGTTTTTGATGTCATGGAAAACATAATTCATTGCTCTCTGAAAAGTTGCCCCTGCATTCTTCAAACCAAAGGGTAGCTTGCAATATGCGAATGTGCCCCATGGACAAATGAATGTAGTCTTTAACTGGTCCTATGGGTGGATATTTATTTGATTATACCCAGAAAATCCATCCATAAATGAAAAGATTTCGCATCTGGCACATTCATCAATTATCTGGTCAATAAAGAGTGTAGGGTAGTTTTCTTTCGGACAAGCTTGATTTACATCCCTGTAATCGATGCACACTCTAATCATTCCTTGTTTTTACATCACAGGAACAATATTCAATACCCAATCGGTCAGAGGAATGGGGTAATGAAACCAGCATGGAGGAGTTTTTCAACTTTCGCATTGATGGCAACGACTTTCTTGGGGTGCACCTACCTTAGCCGCTATCGTACTGGTTTGAAATCTGGATACATCTTAATTTCATGTTCAACTATGCTTGAGTCAATACCTGGCATTTCATCATATGACCAAGCAAAGACATCTCTGAACTCGTGAAAGAGAGCGTTATATATTTCCAGTTCTGAAGAAGAACAAGATCTGCCAACATGAATATTCTCTACAACGTCTGTTTTGGTGGAGATATTTATGGCAGTAGTCTTTTCGATATTGGATAGGTTTCTCTCGGAATCCACTGTATTTACAGTATTTGTCAGAAAGTCAAATACTGAAGGATGGTGTAGGTTACTGGAATTATCTTCCTTCTAGTTCAGAAGATGGGAATGATGGTTGTAATCTTCCCATGATGCCTCATCAATCATCATCGATTGAACGATTCCTTTATTTGTAGAGTGAACTTGCGACCAAGGATCTGAAGGGGTGCCATATTCCTTAGAACTATCTATCCAAATGCTCGATGAGCGTTGATGCGGGTTTGCCTCCCATGCCGAAAACATTGATTGCTATAATATTTCTAGTGGGGTTAGAGGCAAAACTTGCGGATGATCCATTTTAACATCATTTTATGACATCTTTTTAATGGAAGATATCATATTGCAGGTTCCTACATTGGCCACTTCCGGCAGAATTGTAGGAGGCGGTAGGGTAAAATTTCCCATTAACATAGGGTCTTTTAGTGGGCCTACTCTGATATTGTGAAGCGTGCTAGGGCTTCCATGGATCATTGGAATGCTTCCTGTAACTTGCGAACTGTTGGGGAGAAAAGTTTGTTGGTCGATGATTGTAATTCCTCCTTGGAATGGAAATGCAATTTTCCTAAAGTAGGTCAACACAACGGCTGTCATGGCATATATCCAGGGTCTTCCCAGTAGGATGTTGTAATCGAGGTTTTCGTCGATGACTTCAACATCGATTTCTATTGTTTTGCCCCCCAGTTTGACTTTCAAGTTACTTAATATTCCATACGAGGTGTATGTTTGTCCATCAAATGCTTTCAATGTCATCGATGATCGTGACAAGGATGGAGCCCCTAGAGTTTTCCAGCAACTCATTGACATGATACATGTGGATGTCCCCTCATCAATAATCATTCTATGAACAGTTTTGTTGAGGGCTTTCACTTGAATGAAGAAAGCTAGTTGAGCTGGCAGCTGAGGGTCGTATCCTTTATGATTAAAAGATACAATATTGGAATCCATTGGGTCAATCCCACCTTTTGTTGATAATAAAGCTTGTTTTTGGGAGGGGCAATTTTAAATACCTCAAGAGTCGACATCGCGGAGGGCGATTGGGCTAAATCCTCCACTATATTATAGTGTTGTGCTGCTCGGGCACGAGGATTAAAATTCGATTTGTGTACTACTCCCTTTGGCGGTTTTATTGTTAATTCAAGAATGATGGGTGGCACAAATTCAGTTGAAGTTGTTGTTGAACTACTAGGTTGATCATTATCCTTGTTGTTCAACATCTGTGGATTCCCGTAATCTTTACTCCTTGTCGATATCAGAGCATCATTCAGTTGCTTTGAAACTGACAACATTAGCACTTGGGATGGGGAAGCATTTTTGCTAGCAACCAGATTTGTTCCTGGGTTTGGAAATGGATCAGTCAATACAATCGAGGTTTTTGAACTTTTGAAATATTTTATAAGTTCTTCTTTATATGGACACTCTCTGGTCCAATGATCCTCGTCACATATATGACATGGAGTTTTGGGTTTCCCATTCCCAGAAGGGTTTGCAGAAGAATTTTCTAGGAGATGAGTCCTCCTGGTTCTTCTTCTTCCCTTGTTTTTCTTCTTGCCTCCCAGTTGCTTGGGTTCTTTGCCTTTGTCTGTTGACACGGCATTTACCTCCGAGGCTATAAGTTCATCATTTGCATTTTTACTCGAAACCATGCGGCCGTTTTTCGATGTAGCCTTTGCGGTTTTAGTGCTTGTCGTACCTATCACACCATCACTGGCATGAGAGTCTTTGTTTGATTTAGGAGGAGGAGGAACAAAAAATTATGGTCTAGGAGCATCAGGGATTTTATCGTAGAGCGTGCCAAACTGAGTATAAATCAAGTCTAGATATTGTGCACGAGCAATAACTTGCTCTTCAGTGACGACTCCTCCCTTTGCCACGCCTTCTGTAATAGCGGGTAACAGTGACTTAATAAACCATTCAGCCAATAGCTGATCAGGAACATATGTTTTTACCATTCTACGATGACGTCGCCACTCATGAATATGATCGGATATGTGAGTGGCTGTCATTTGTTTGAAATTAGTAAGTAGCTCAGTTCCTATTTTGTACCTTATAGGTAACTGAAAATGGGTTAAAAAGGTTGTGGCTAGGGTACTGAAGTTATCAAACGAAGCTCTAGGCAGTTAGATATACCACTTTGCTACCGGACCAATTAACGTGCGCTGAAAGAGGCGAAGCCGAATCGAATCATCATTGAGAGTGTTTGATGAACACCATAGATGAAAGGTCATCACATGATTTGATGGGTCTTTGTCCGGATTCCCATGAAATTTACGAATATCCAATGGAATTTTATGCGGAATCGCCGGCCACCAAGGGGCATAGGTAATTGGATCGTTCATTAGTCGATTCAGATCTGGTAACTCTAATGTAGCCACAAAAGGAAACTATTGATTCAGGCTTGGTTGAGCATACCCAAGATAAGACAGAATTGTTTGAGCAGTCGGTCTTTGCATACCAGCATAATGCATTTGATGTTGGTAACTTTGGTAAGGTTGATGGGCATAACCATTATGATATGGTTGATATGGCTATCCATTACTTGCAAAGACTTGTTGCTCATATCCTTGGTAAGCCTGCTGGAATTGCGGTTGTTAGTATTACACCAGCCATGGTTGTGAAGTCATGGGCTATTGTCCAGTACTGACTGTTTGACCAAGATGGGGGTTGGTGTTCCCCATTTGAACTTGTGCCATTCCACTAGTTGGTGATTGTGGTTGTGTTGTGGGTACAAGAGTTTGTTGCATTACAACCTGCGAAACTTGAGGTTGGCATACAACTGGTGACGCTTGTGCTTTCGATATTGCCACAATAGCTGGTGTAGTGGGGATGTTTGTCATAGGTAAACTTTGTTATATTGAGTATACAACTCTTGGTTGTTGAGACAGGATTGGCACCCAACCACTAGTTGTGATTCCAGCATAACCCAAATTTTGTTGTGAACTCACGCATGGTTGTCCTTCCGAGGAAGGCAATGAAAGGGTATACGGCTCTCCATACGACGGTAATCTAGTACTCAAAGGAATTATTTTCCTTTGGGGACCAGTTTGCCCAAATTGACCTTGCGACGGATCAATTTGTTGAGACTCAACATGATTCCAGATATAATTCTGGACGAACAGACGGGAACAGTCCATACTATCGAGATAGCCCCTGGATGGACTCCATCCAGCAATTGAAAGCTGGTTGGGACAGATGGCACGTCAGCGAACATTGTCAGAATAGTAGGAGATTCTACTGTTGCTGTGTCGGGTAACACAGTCCTTGATGTTGACGGTTGTTCAGACATATTAAGCCTATCCAAAATATTCCCCAGCGATTCTTCAGGAACTTCCGATGGCGGGTGAATATCTTCTGATGAAGAAGGATACAGGGCGATCCCAGTTCCAAGTTGCGTTGGAGTGCTAGATGGAGGATCTTACACAATCTCTTCTATGGAAATCAATCCGGGAGGAAGAGGCAGATTGTCAGGTCTGTAAAATATTTCTGGTGCCAAAGAAGATGTAAGTTCTGCAGCAACAGACGGTTGGTTAGTAACACCTTCTGAATTGGCTATAGATGGAGCTGGTTTAGGAATAGAAGTGTTAACCGTCACACCAGGATCAGTTGTAATGTCCTTTTGTTGTTGCAGAATTTCTTCTGTGGAGGCAGGGATACCAGAAATGTTCAGAGTAACTGGAGTCTCTGAGGATGTTGAAGTTCTTGCTCCAACCAACCTAGGGGACTTTGATCCAGTTAAACGAGTTCGCTTCATCCGGAATGTTTTTGCTTCTGGAGTCAACGATGATTGACTCATAAGTCTCCGCAAACGACAGCTTTTTGATTGACTTTCTTCCATGATTGTGGATTACTTGATCAACTCAAAATAAAAGGGAAAAAAGTTTTTTTTCGAATTAAATGAATTTTAGACGCTTTGACACAACTTGATTTTTCAATTTTAAAGAGTCGAGAAAAAACAAAAGACGACTCTAGTCGCCTTCGATTTTTAATGAGCCTAAAGTGACAAGTACTCAGAGGACCTTTTCCTTTAAGGAGTCTGAAAAGGATCAAAATGGAATTCTCTGGAGATCTAGGCAAAGGGGATTACTAAACCAATTGTAAAACTGCAGAATACTTTTTACGGTACGGCATTCAATCTTCCCGAATGTTATGTTCAGTGCATTGCGATCGATAGGGCGGCAGACATGGCTTCCTAAGGATAAAGGATGTAGCCTATTGTGGTCTCCCAAAATACACTCGACGGTATGTGGGAGCACAAGTCTACTGGCACTTGCTGTCTCAGAGTGGAGGAATCACCCAACCAACACTGAAAACAACAGTTACCAGGCTTTACGACGCCAGAATACGTCTCTAGCCTAGACCTCTAGATGTTGTGTGTTAGGTTCCAAAGAATTGTTAGATTCATTAAATTTATTTTAAGTTGATCTTGCTTAAAAATTTTCCTTTCAGGTTCACCGCGTGATGTGTATATAATTCCTAAAATGTAGTCTAAGATGATAAACAAATGTTTAATCTTCTTTCGGCAATGAAAACCCTAGCTACTAAGCAAAGAAAGTTAAGAATCTTTCTGCAAAGAGCACAGAGCACACGCTAAATGCACTGTCCTAAATCAAACCAAGCAGTCAAAATACAAATGCACATGCAAGTATTTGTTTTCAGCCTTCCTAATGTATGAATGATGATAAGAAAGCTATGTGCAAATCTGAATTATTTTCAAAGCGAAAGTACTCAACAAATTTCTTTTCAAAATGAAGTGAAGGTAAGAGACACACTTTGCGATTTCGAAATGAAAATTTCTTTTCGACACATTAAAAACTGTTAATTCAAATCATATGCAATAGTAACTATATAATCAACTATCAAGAACAATGGGATTGTCTTATAAAACTGAAAACAACAACTACGACACTTTCAGGTCCAGAAACGACAGTTCGACTATGACACTTTTTTGCAAAAGAGAACTGAAAATGGTGCACAATACATAAAAACACTTACAGTTCTTTGCACTAAGGAGGCAGAATAATGCAAGAAAAGGGGGTTTTCATAGATATACACTGACTATAGACAGAAAAACTCCTGAATAAGACTGAAAATAGTGAGGAAAAAACCAAAGTTTGAAGGTAAAGTTAACCTTCCCTGACCATCGCACCTGTTACACGGTGAAACCAGTATGCAGCGCACCTACTGCACTCAGGAAGTCCGATGCATACAGTCTACCTTTAAGGCAGGGTGAGATGGTACCAGTGTGACACTTTAAACAAGTTTCCACTCACAGTTTGGAATTCAGTTTAGGGATTTAGGCCAAGTAATGTTCAGTATATGTAAAACACAGGGGTGATCTAAAGAGGTTACTAGAGCCACCACTTAGGGCAATTAGATTTTTTGCAGATCGATTGTTTAATTCATTAAAAAAACCCGGAGATAGACTAAAGTAGCATTGATCTACTTTGCAATTTGTATAACAAATGCAGTTCGAAGGCTAGCTGGCTTGGCTTCAGGTTTTGTCTGTAAGTTTATAAAAGAAACAAAGATAGATAGGCTAACAAACAATCTAGTTGCTCCCCAGTGGAGTCGCCATTTTGATACCGGGAATAGTGTCCACTCGGATGCTACTATTCCCACTAAGATTGGTGGCTATCTTAGAAACAAACAAGTAAAGTCTACTTTCGCTTTCCTTTATGAAAATAGATAGGAGTGGAACAAAGGAGACCAACCTTAGTCTTGTGCTCGATTTCCTCTCCTTCCTGATAGAGCCTTCCCGCTTCTACTTTGTCTTCCCAGCTTCAAAGAGCACCTGTGGAATCACAGAAACATACTACTATAGAAGAACAAAGATCTATATTCATAAATAACACAGGACCAGATGTGTGTTAACCATACAAATGCATATATAATGAAACATACAAGAATATGGAGGAAAACCTGAATAGCTTTATTAAGATGAAAAGTAGCAAGAGGATTACAACCATATGTTCTGACCCAACATCATCTTCCAGCAAGAAAGCCCTTCTTCACTTCAAGTAAAGCTTAGATCACCCAACACTATGAAATTACACCAGAAAACCAACAACACTTCTCTATAAGATACAAAATTCTAGCCTCTGGATCTCTGTGATGAGGGATCCATATATAGGTGATTATAGGGAGGTGAGTCATCTTCTAGGATCTTGATTAGTGTCCCCTGTCTGATAGTTCCTACTTCCACTTGGAGAATGATGATCTCTTACTCATCCCTGGTCGAAAACAGAAAGGCAAGTGTCAGAGGGGAAGCTTCTAGAAGATTCCATGATCTTCCACCTCGTATTTTGTCCCTGCCATTTGTCCATTCCCAACCATCGCATCCTACAGAGGAGAAATTCCAGCATCACACTGTGTACACTGGGAAGGTGATATGCATCACACCCTCTGCACTAGGCTTTCAGTATGGTCCAGTTTTGACCATTTATGAGCAGTTTTTAGTGGAGAACTTCTGGGAGATGATGTAATTAGCTGACCTTGTTCCTTTAGGTAGTGAAGCAACACTTTTAGGGACTTAGGAGCCCTCATTTTATGCACATTTATGATTGGGGTTGAAATGCCCAAAAATGTCTATAACACTATTCGGTCCCCAGCTGAAGTCCCCAATTTTTTATCGGGAAATCTAGTGTCTATGAAGAGCTGCTAGTCTCACTAAGATGGGTAGCTATCTTAGAAACAAACAAATTAAAGTTACTTTCGTTTTCCTTTATGAGAAGTATATAGGAGAGGAGCAAAGAATACCAACCTCAATCTTTCGCTTGGTTCTCTACTTGTTCCTCCTCCTCTTTGATGGATCTTTGCTGCTCTTTCCTTGATTACTCCACTTCACAGAGTACCTGTAAAGTCAAAGCAGCATAATGCCTTGAAAGTGGAGAGATCTACAATCATAAACAATATAGGACCAAATATATATTGACCACACAAATGCATATATTATCAAACATACAAGAATGTGGAGGAAAACTTGAATAGCTTTATTGATACAAAGATTAGAAGAGAGGACTACAACCCATTGATATGACCCAGCGTCATCCTCCTAGCATGAAAGCCCTTCTTCACCTCATGAAAACCTTAGATCACCCAACACTATGATATTCTACCAAGAAACTAACAGCACTTCCTTACAAGATGAAAAGTTCCAACCTCCCTCTCCTTGGATCTGTGGGATGAGGGATCCATATATAGATATTTGCAGAGGTGTGAGTCAACTCTAGGTTTTTGATTAGTGTCATTCCACTGATAGTTCTTGGCTCCACTTGGAGATTTCATTACTCATCCCTCGGTGAATTCTGAGAGGCAGGTGTTATATGAGATGTTTCTAGAAGATTCCTTGATCCACTTAGCAAATTGTCTCTGCCACTTGTCTATTCTCGCTCATCGCACCCTATAGAAGGACCTTTTAGTATGTATCACACCTCCCATGTGTAGTAGGTGCGATGCATCGTACCTTGACCATGGAGCAAGTGAAATGGTCCTGTGTTGACCAGTTCTGAGTAGTTTTTCATGGAGAACTTCTGGGAGATGATGTAATCAGTTGACCTTGCTCCTTTAGGGTATGAAACAACACTTTTAGGCACTTCAAAGCCCTTGGTTTATGGGCATATGTGATTGGGGTTGTAGTGCCCAAATATGTCTATCACAACTACTTCTATTTTATTGAATTCAATTAAGACAAGCCATACCACTAAAGTGACTATAAGGGAGTTTTTGAGCCTCCAATTTCACCATTTGCATCATTTTAGTGCTATGAGAGTGATTTGGAGCTAAAAAGGAGCAGATATTCCACAAACAATTGCGGGAAATCTAGACGACTATTCGACTTGTTGTTTATCCTAGGTAGATTCCAAAACCTTTATCTTCTTTATTTAACCTTTTTTAGCTGCATTTGGGCTAGATTTTTAGAGATTGGGGAAGCCCTAGTTCACTAATTACAACTAGCGCCCCCTTCTAGGTCTATACAGAGCATTAAACGCCCTTTACAACCTAGAGGAGGGTGTTAGTCCTCCTTGTTTTCCATAAAGGGGGGCATTGGTGCATGAGGCAACACTCTAAAACCTCAACAAGTGATTTCCCAAGCATTTTTCCCCATTTTCACTAATTTTTGGGTTGATTTGTGCAGGTTTTGATCAATCATGTATATTTTATTGAGAGAATTGGCCCATGATTGATAGGAATTACTTATGTGAAATGATCAAGCTTTTATACTTTCATTGCACTGATGTGGTTTGATAAAATATGAACAACTTAACCTGTTGAAAGGTCAAGAGGAACTCTTGATCTGGGTCATTTAGCATTGGGATGAACACCAAGGGGTGTCTAGGATTGGGGAATATGAGCTTGCAATCGACCGAGATGACATCTATTTTCTGACAAGTTTGTCATGTAGAGAAGCACGAGCAAACTTGGATGGTGGTAGGCCCGATCCTCAATCCACTTTAGAGTTGGTCCAAGTTATTATATTCCTGAGAGCGGACTT